>PITA01011460.1:0-66582 GCA_004023965.1 Spilogale gracilis | reverse complement strand
GGAAGGAAGGAAGGAAGGAAGGAAGGAAGGAAGGAAGGAAGGAAGGAAGGAAGAAAATGCCGAGAGTGGGTGGCTGGAACTCGCAGTCCCAGAAACCGGAGTCTGAATTCAGCAGTCGGGAGCCTCCATATGGTCTCTCAAGTTTGAGAAGCACTGTATGAAGGGCTATGAAGTAGGAGGCTCTTGCATAATTCAGCTCCTAATCAGGTCATAAGGACCTAGATCAGGGTCTTCACCTCAGAAGTTAAAGAGACCACTCACTTGAGCACTAAAAGGTAGTGGCTGTGTCATCTACTAGTTTTCTCATCCATAAGGGATTAGCTGATTGATAGACAAAGACAAGGATGTACGCAGGAGCATTTTTATACATATATTACTAAAAATATGTGATAGCGCAGGGGAGCCGTGAATACAATGGTTTGATGACTGGAATTTCTAGAGCGACTTTTGAGTGTCTCTGCCTTCCTCGCCAGGTAGCTATTTATCTTGCTTCTATGTTTTCTTTGTCATCTGTATCATTATAATATCCTCCAGGGTTTTTTTTGACAGAGGCTAGTTGTGACTCATCTATATAACACTACTAGAAATTCTTGTCTCTCTGATAACCTGTTGTTAATTTCTCCAATACAATTTTTATGGCTGCCATGTGTTTTGTATTTCCTTAAGGTTAAAAGTCATGTTTATTGCATTTGGGAGTTGGAAATGGAGTTCCCCCACACGTATGACACATAGACTATGTCTGCATATGGGGCCAGACCCCCTGGTCAGTCTAGTCGATGGAGAGCTGGAGGTGGGGCTGGAGAGAGAAGCTTCAGAATCTGGAAGTGTAGCATCGAGAAATCAAAGCGTTTAAGTCGGTGACTTTTTATAGTCTTTCGACTAGTTATGTTGCCAGAATGAAGACAAACAAGTACTTTGGCACTTAAGGAGTAGCGTATTGAACTTTGGGGTTAGAAAATCAGACTTTGAATCTCACTTTTTGCAAACTCTTTGAGATATGTGACCTTGAGCCAGTGACTTAGTTTTTTAGTTACCTTAGTTTGAACCTCAGGGTCCTTTGTGAAGCTGGGTGGTGGAGTTTCAGAGGGCAGTTGTAGACCTTTGCAAACTATTGAGTGTTGTCCTAGGTCACCTGCCAGGATAATTGTTCACTGTAGTTTCAGTGATATGATGGTTCTTTAGACAGCAGAGCCTACCAGAATAGCAGTGCCAATGCATGTCTGTCCATGGTTTGATGGATCTGTCCTCAACCTGAACCACATGGATACCTTCAGTTGCTACCGTTTTCTCTGGTCCATGGAACAGTGTCCTTTGGTGGCTGAGTAAATATGTGGGGTAGTTTGACCTTTGTAGTGAATTGTTCTGGAAGTCCTCGAGCTCATTGTTTTCCCTAATTTGTCTAGAACCCCAAAACATTTAACATTCAAGAACATTTGGACAATAGGAAAATAGGAATTTTACAGTTAAGTTTCAAGAGAATAACAACTAGAGGTATGGATTAATCACAAGATTTCCCCATTTAAAGTTTTGCAAAGAGATTCCCTTCAAGAGGCAGTGGGGTATGGCAAAAGAATACTGGATTTAGAATACAACAGATCAGTGTTCGAATCCTGTTTCTCTCTACTGTCTGAGGCTCAGTCTTCTCATGTGTAGAATGGGGATTATATTAGAACCTACCTCATTGGGTTTTTGTGAGAATTGAAGAATATAATGTACAAAGGCCTGGCACAGTGTCTACAAATGCTAGTTCCTTTTCTCAGGGACACCTTGCCCAGGTACAGTGTTGCCACGAGTTCTCAGGACCTTTTCTTTCAGAAGCCCCCAAAGTCTTATGGACTCCATAGCATGGGGATCTTTGGGAAGGACAAACAGTTCTGAGATTCTATATAATGAATGGTACTGTTGAGAACCAAATGCTTGAGAATCTGGGACTCAGCTTACTCCTCACTCCATATTTTTCCAAGAATAATGTTTGCAACATATACAGGCTACTAATTTCTTACAGTACCCTGGACTGGAATTTGAGGTAGTGATGATCTGACCCTAACTACCATAAACTGATTTCCCACTATTCCTCTGAATTATGTTCTTGTCAATCTGGGTTTATTCATTTTCTCCAAACATGCCAGGCATGTTCCTACTTCTGCACCTTTGCTTAGGCCATCCCTGCTCTAGAAAGTCTCTCTTCTTTCTTCATACTCATGTACAAGCTGCATCCTCGAGACCTAGTTTCCGGAGCACTTCCTTCACAGAGACAAACCTGGCTACCTCGCCCCCCAGGAGATCAAGTTGCTCCTCTGAACTACTGTAGCATCATAACCCATGATGATGGACTGGAAGGGTTGGTTGGGTGATCGATCAATACCTACACCAATCTGGAACCAGCCCAGGTCTACAGCTCAACAGCTGTATCCATAAGAAGGTACAAGTGTAATTTCTTTACGCTAGAGTATGAGTCTCCCAAGAGCAGAGGGACTATATAGGCATGCAGGGAAGGTTGAGTAGTGTTATGTACAGAACTAACACATGAATCTGGTTGTTCAGATGAAAAGCTGCCTTTCAAAACAACACCCCACATTCCCAAATGGGGGCCCAAACATCAGCTTTTGTGTGAAGTTGATAGTTACCTTGTAGTGGTAAATGAGTGATTATCCTCAAAGTATTAGCATCAAATTGTACATATTGAAGCGAAGAAGCCTACATATTCTGAGCCTTTACTTGGCACTAAGCACTTTTCTAGATAGCTTTATAAATTCCAACATCAAAACCCTTGCCCCAGACTGCTTTGTGTTCTCACCAGTCTCTTTACCCCTCCACATCCCCAAGAACACAAGTGTTACTCATCTTTTTGTTCCTCCCAGTATTTGGCCCAAGGCTTGGTGTGTATAGTAGGTGCTAAATAAATGTTGAACAAATGAACACATGACTATATGGCTGAAATCCTGCAAGGCTCAAAATGTAGCCTTTAATGCCTTCCAGTTTTTCTTCTAGAAATGAACAGAACAAACCCCTCTTTAACATTTCAAAGATAAAAAGTCCCATGTCTTTCAGCCAGTCATTGCCCTGCCCTTTTGTGCCTGGCTTTATGAAGCTGTTAAAAAAGTTTTCCTTGGAAAACTTTCACCAAGAAACTACCTAATGGGGGCCAGCTGCAGCCCCAGGTTTTATGAACACTTTGATAGAAACCACATTAAATAGCAACACTGGTTCACACATCAGCTTTGCCATGTTAAATCCCAGCCCGGGCATGTGGGGAGTTCATGGGAGATTGACTTTTCATCATCATCATTGCAGAAAATATGATTTGGTCTGGCTCAGTCGTAGCAGACATGAAGCAAAATCATCTCAAAGTGCCTTAAGAAAACTGAACTTGGTCACGAGTTTTTTGTTTTTTTTTTTTTTCCTGTTTGGGGAGTGCAGTGAAGCAGGTGAGGGTCAAGGATTACCGGAGGAATACTCAAAAGAGTTCCCTAAGTGGTAGTAGTTGGGCTGTTTCTTCTCACTGCAAACTTTGGTAGCTGTGTGGCCTCCCCAGTACTGACGGATTTTTTTTTCTTTCACTGATTGCCACTGCTTTGGTATTTCCCTTTGGTCCAATCTCTGAATTTCATTGGTTCCAGATGTCTCATCCTTTTGCGTGTATTGGCACCCAAGTGGGAGAGGGTACAAATGGCCCCCCAACCTCTTAATAGATCCATATGGAGAAAAAAATATAGGTGTGTCTTTTGAGTCATGGAAATCTAGATTGGAACCCTGGTTCTGCCAAGGGCTAACTGTGTTCTCTCGGTAAATCACTTAAGTTGGAATAACTTCAGTTTGTTCATTTGTAAAACTGGAATAATTCATGCCCTCTACCATTGCTGATCTGGGTTGAACAGTGGGTAAGAACACAGGTTTAGAGCCAAGCAGGTCTGGATTTGTCTCTTAGCTCTCTCTCCCACTACTTGTGTGACCTCAAAACTTCAAATTGTTTCATAGGGCCGTGGTGAGGATGAAATGAGATAAGGCATGCCGAGGGTCCGACACACAGTAGAACCACAAACACAGCTATTGTGGTTCTTTTATGAGACAGATAAGAGGACAGTGTATATGGCTGACTCTGGCAGAAGCTTCTGATGAAAGATGAACCTTAATTCAGTGGTTTGCAATGATGGGCAATTCTGCCCACCCAGGGGACATTTTTGGTTGTCATGACTGGGGGCAAGTGCTGCTGAACTTCTCTCACCACCACCCCACCACCACAACAAATTACCCACCTAAAATGTCTATGGTGCTGAGGTCGGGAAACCCTGCCCTCATTTGAGAAACACAATTTACTGAGTTTCTTGGGACTTCTACAAAGTTACTTGACTTTGTGGTTCAGCCTTGTGTATTTCTCCTTTCTCTCCCTTCAATTCCATAGGTGCCATAAAATACCATGTTCATCCACAATCACAAATTCCATTGTGGTAAAGTTTCCTTTGCAATAGAATTGCCTAGAATGTCCTGTTATCCTTTTATTGTCCTATTCTTTGCAATAGATTATTTCTGAATTTGTAGCCTAATTCTTCTAGCCCAAATCAAATAAACAAGGTCCCTATATCTCTAAAGGCCAGAGAAACTCCATGAAGTAGCCTCTGAGATTACTTTCTTCCCTTGAAAGACAGTAGAGAGACCAATGAGAGGCAGTGACCCCTTGGAACTAGCTCTCTTGGGAATGGGCAGGATTCTCTTTGTGGAGCTGGTTAGCTCTACAGCTGAGTCTACCTTGAAAAGAAAATAATTCATAACATCTATCACTATTGATACTTCTAAAGGATTTGAAAGCAGCTTGTAAAATAAAAATAAAGAATGGACTTAGAATCAAAAGGAATTATGCCAGGAAAAAGCAGCATGATAACTGGAAACGGAACAATAAATTTAGCTCTGAGCTCACTGGTAGCCAAAGTAAAAATGGAAATATGATTCCAGTTGTCTAAATAAAGCAAGCTGGATAAACAAAGGAGAGATTTTCTGCCTTGGAACCAGATTTCAGGCAGACTTTATCACATGGCCTGTGATCCAAAAAGCATTGTATGCAGCTTTTCCTTGCTTTCTGCAGAAAACAACATTTCCATAGAGCAATTTTGAATAATCACTTAAAGTTTAACAAATGCATTTCTGCATGGACCTCCGCTATCAGTTAAGATAAATTGCTTTCTGGATATTTAATTTGGCATAAAATTAGACCTTGGAGAGTCGAAAGGGTTGGATGGTCAACATGTCTTTTAGAGTGCCTCTAGTATTACTTATCTAAATCATGTTTTCCACTTGGTAAAATAGCTTTTTAATCAAGATTAGACTCTCCAGGGAGTGAATGAAAAGAACTAAAGCCTGAGATTCTAACCTTTACTGGTCAGAACAGGTTAGAACGCCACCCAAGTCTTAGTGGTCTGACACAACAAAAGTATTTTTTTTAAAGACCCCATCCATTCATTTGACAGATCACAAGTAGGCAGAGAGGCAGGCAGAGAGAGAAGGAAGCAGGCTCCCCGCTGAGCAGAGAGCCCAATGCGGGCCTCGATCCCAGGACCCCGAGACCATGACCTGAGCCGAAGGCAGAGGCTTTAACCCACTGAGCCACCCAGGCGCCCCAAAAGTATTTTGATTACTCATGCTACATGGGCAACACGGGTCGGGTTGGCGCTGTGTACTCACTCTGTGGCGTCTGATGACATCATCTCAACACCATGCTTCAGGGACTCCTAGGCTGGGCCAAGACAGCTCTGGAAGCTCATTAATGGAAACAGTTACACGCTTCCACCCATAATTAGCATATAGCACTTGGACTCACACATCACTGGCCGACACTGGTCACGTGGCTGTGCCTCATTTCAAAGGGACTGGGGTTTGCATGCCCGACTGTGCCCATTTCTTTCGCGCAAGAACTCCGTCTTGGTTAGGAGTCCTAATGCCTCTCACCCTTGACAGGCAGCCTGGCGGCAGGGTTATAGTTCTGTTTTGTAAATGAAGCAGCCTTCCTGGTGCTCTCACACAGATGGAAGGCCATCCCAAATCTACAGCGGATGGAACGTCGGGGCTGTCTGCAGACAGGCCAATATTTCTTCTAAAAAAAAGGGGGAGTGGGGCTCAAACCAGTTCAGTTCATCTTTGACGCACCACTCACGTCCCCACTGGTTTAGGAATGAGGACAGGCTCTCAGCACCTGGTCTACCCGACAATCACTCTCTTCCACATCTGAGAGTTTCCGAGGGAAGATTCTTTGGTTGGTAAGGGGTCCCCTGATGCTGGCTGACTTTCTGAGGACTTTTTAGCTCCTAGTAGCAGAGTCAGCTTTGGAACCCACAAGTCCCATAGTTAGTGCTTTTCGACCTTATGCTCTACAAGGCCTCTGACTTTACAGGGCAGGTCAGGCCTGCAGCTGCCAACTGGCTAGAATACACGAGAGGGAATGGATGCCCACTGCCACCCTCCACGCTGCAGGAAGTGGGAGCTGGGAACCTGACCACCCCACAACGCACAGACAGGTGTGCCTTATTAATTTGGGGAGTATCCACCGTGCTAGACTTTTTGGAAGGAATGCCGCTACAGCTGAATTTACTCAATTTACTTGTCCACATATCATGAACCACATTGTTTATTGATGTACAAAAATGATTTCATTTTGGTGCATTAGTTATAATATACAACGTGCTGTCAAAATCTGCCACTTGGTTCTGGTAGAGTTGATCTTCCTCCTTCTATAATCAGGAGTGTCTGCGAATGCTTGTTTTGGAGGGAACTTGAAGGAGAAAGGGACCAGGACGTTAAGAAGTGAGATCCATTAGGAGCACCAGAATTATTACATTTTCCAGGAAAATGCAGGGGGAGGGAGACCTGGGGGGAAGTGGTTAGGCACAGAGGGACTTGTAGGCCAGAGAACAAAAATGTTAGTGGAAAATATCTCATGGGGACGTGAAAAGGAACTTTCAGTAAAGGTTTACTCCATTACATCCATTCTGTAAATCTAATTTGCTCAAGTAACTGCCCCCACCGCACCCCCTTCTACCTCCCCCCATTTTTTTATAACTGCTACCAAATGGTTTCAGTTTTTAATTCTTTACTTTCCGTTTTACGGCCCACTGCTTCATACAAAAGTGTGAGTGCCCTCTCCAGATGGACTGTGCACCTCATTTGGGAAGAAGGGCGGCCGATTTTCATCATCTGGGCCTTTAAGAACTCTCTAGGTAGCCCTAAAATACATAAAAGTGCAAATGGTGGACAGGAAATTTAGCAATGTCTCTTGCTGAACAGTCAGACCTTGAATTTTAGTCAGTTCGTTTTCCTTTTACTGTTGGTTGGAACTACCCGCCTCGCAGGCCGGCTAGAAGATGGGGGAGGTGAGGGTGTGGGGGAGGGGACAGGCGGGGGAAGGGGGGTGGGGGAGCAGGGGGGCAGGGGGCGGGGGAGCCGGGCGAGGTGCGGGGGAGAGGCGAGCACAGAGCACAAGTCTGCTCTTGCTAGGTGAAGCTTTTCCTTCTGAAACTGCTTTTCAGGGCAGACTTTCCCAGCGATCTTGGGCGCTTCATACCGATTTTGGCCATATGGCTCCGCTCACGAAATTCCTCAGGCTCTTCCAACTGATGTTTTCCCACCACGTGGCCACAAATTGACTACTCGCTTTGCCTCGAGCTTTTAATTGGTTTAAATAATAAACTCCCCGAGTCTTTGTTTGTTGGCACACAGAACTGAGCACACAATTGCAAATGAGTTGGGCAACCTGCTTTGATTCGGTGATTAGTCATTGCTCTTAATTGTTTTTACAATTTCCACCTGAGCGATCAGGAAATGAAGCGCCGCCTCACACTTCCAGCGAGTTGCAAAGCGCTATGGCATTTCCTTATTGACTGTTTCCTTGCCTGGGAGGAGGCTGCGATCAGATGTTGTGGCTGGGAGGGCGGGCGCCGCTTGCCCAGCTGAAGTCAAGCCTCCGCATTTGAAGCCGGTTCCCGTCTCACTCTGGGAAGTGCTGGAGACGGACTGAGCCCCCGTCACACAAAAAAAGGACAGGGCCCCCGACGGGACTCCGAGGTCCCAGTCACACCGCAGCATAAACACGGAAAACACGACCGTGACTTGGGGAGACAGAGCTTTCCTCCTGTCTCAAAAGAAGACTTTTTTGTTGAAGGCGGGTTTTTTGTTTGTTGGTTTGGTTTGGTTTTGCTTAGCTCTAGTTTATTTTCCTACATCATCGGGGCAGATGGCAGATTAGCCACGCCTTTAGTTTTCCCCTTTGGTTCTGTTGTATTTTCCTTTGGTGGTCGGGTCTCTCAACTTCTGAAACGGAACTATCAGCAACTGTAATTTCGACTTTCTGCTTGCAGAGACGTTTATTTTTTCATTTGAAACGTGTTTATGACAGTTCCCATATGGGTGCTGCTTCCTGTGTCAGGAATGTACTCCACACACACTCCCCCGCCCCCTCAAGCACCGACCACCCAATCCTCTTGACAATTTTTATCAGGACTCAACTCAAGGGGCTGCTGCTCTTTAAAAGACTGCCCATGGGGCACCTGGGTGGCTCAGTTGGTTAAGAGACTGCCTTCGGCTCAGGTCGTGATCCCAGAGACCCGGAATCGAGTCCCACATCGGGCTCCCTGCTCAGCAGGAAGCCTGCTTCTCCCTCTCTCACTCCCCCTGCTTGTGTTCCCTCTCTGGCTGTGTTTCTCTCTGTCAAATAAATACAGACCTCTGGCACACCTCAACTTTTGAGCCACCTGTTGGCATTGGCCCCCTTACTACGAGATGGTGTACCCCTGCACGCAGGTCTCCTGAGGTCACTTGGTCTAGTAGGGAGTGTAAAGGAGAATCACGAGATCTATTTGCAAAGTTGTTGGGAGTGTTTAAATGAAAAATCAAATATCCAGCATATGGCACCATGCTTGGCACAGGACAAATGCTCCGGAAATGGCCCATCCTCCAGGAAGCCTTCCTTGCTTCCCTCCCAGAGAAGGACTCTCTCATCTGACTCACACCTGCCCAGATGATGTAGTTGACTTCTGCCACTTTCCACTTTATCAGCCACCTGGCCAGGCACCGTCCTTTGCAGCCTCTCCTGTCCCTGTTTTGCAGGGTTTGCAGCCTGGTGGTGTGATTCCGTCTACCCACCTACAGCAGCACGCCGCATTGAACTTGAATGGCACCTTTCATCATGATGGGCCTAAAGTGCTTTGTACCTATAACGAACCATGGCAGGGAGAGATGGTGCTTTAAAGAAGGTCCCCCCCCCACAAGAGCATACAGGGGGCTGCTGCGCACTGGTGTTCCCTCCTGTAGATTCACAGTGCATATTATCATCCTTGGAGAGGCCCTGCAATAAGGGAACGTGGTTCAACTTTTGCTGAACACTACAATTCCCAAACCGGTTTCACGGTGTACCTGTTAACTTCCTCAAGAACTTATGTTTTTATCCAGAGCATCCTTTGGACAATGTTGGCTTATGGGAATACTCTTTCTCTTTGTTGATGGGGCTTTATGAGGCTGACAGGGAGAATAACTCATCCGAAGGTGGTCAGCCAGGTCAAGGGTCTAAGTCCCAGACTTGTCTTGGATTCTGTTTTCCGGCCCCTGCGTCTTGATCTTTTGCTTGGCTCCTTGCCCGGGGCCTTGCTTCTCAGATCAGTACCTTTGGTACTGGTCTTAGCTTCCCTCCACGATTTAGATTGGCACCCAGCCCTTGAACCAGTTCTGCCTCTGGTCATTAAAGATAATGAGTCCTTGCAATCCATCCAGCCTCAGCTCTCTAGAAAGGGAACCAGACATGTCAGCAGGTCATCCCAGAGGCATTACTGTAATAGGAAACACTTAGCGCTTACTCTGTGAATGGAGGTCTGGCTCCAGAGCCCAAACTTTTAACCCCTCTCTGAATCTCCCTCTCTTTACAGAGTAGCAGCAGATACAGTGAACCTTCCCAGGGATCCTACATTCAAGCCGAGGCCACTGGACAAGATTGGTGGAACGGATCCATCAAAAAAGAAAACAAAGGAAGCCAGCCTAGCCAGAGGAGAGACAAGCTGCTATTTAAAGCTGCCAACAGCTTCTGACTTCTGCTTTGAGAATTCATTGCTGGGGAAATATTGCTCTCTTCTTTCCTCCTCCTGATGCCATCCATGTTGGGAGTTAGGATTTCAACACATGAATTGTGGGGACACACAAACATTCAGACCGTAGCATCCTCTGTTATTCCCAAACCTTCAGTAAAACTCCACGGCCAGCTCTTAACTCTTGTCCTTTGCTGGTGACAAAGGACAGCCAGAATGGATTTATAAATTGTAGGCATTTCTCAAGAACTTCCAGGAATTCCTGGCAAAGAGAAGCTAATATAAAGATGAGCTTTTCGGCAAACTGGATGATATCTCAGGCAAGTCTGTATTGGCCTGAAATAACCCCCAAAGTTCTGGGCTTAAAACAGTAGCTTGATTTCTTGCCCATGTTCTGTGCCCCGTGTCCCTTGCGGGCTGGGTAGTTCTGCTCTGTCTGGTCCTCGCTTGGGGTCCCAGGCTGAGGGAGGTGCCGCCTTCAGTGCATCAATTCTAAGGTTGCAGAAACAGGGAAAGGTTCTCAAAGCCCTGGTCACACATCACTGGCTAAAGCAAATCGCAGGGAACTATAGGGGGCTCAGGCTCTTATTTATGTGTTTTCAGAGAACTCAGGGATGTCTGAGTTGTAGCTCGGGATGTCCAGCTGGGCTCCGTCGTTCACTCTTGCATAGCTGAATTTGGTAAATCTTTTTTGAGTACCTTCTATGTGCCAGACACTGTGTTAAGCATTGGGGATACATTCTTGAACAAAAAAGATACAGTGAGTGGGTTGAATAAGCTCGCATTCTGCTGGAGAGAAGAGATAGACAGTAAAGCTGTCTCTCTGAGGGAAGAACAGTGCTTGAGCTGAGACCCCACCTAGGGGCCCGTCACATACTCTAGATGACGTAGACACCAGGGCCTATGGCCTTCTGACTGCGGCGTGGTGAGCCAGAGTGCTTCCCCAGCCCTCCATGGCTCGCTGCCTCAGCGCGGCGGTCAGTGGCCATGAGCCCAACTTGTTTCTCTGAGCCTCGGGAATGCGTTTTTCTTTGGCAAGAAAATAAAGAAAATAACACATTCCTTTTGTCATCGAAAATGTGCTTGTGAACTTCCCTAAAACAGATGCCAAACAGTTGACGCTTTAAAAAAAATTGCACATCTTTTTACAGTATGGCCATGACCAGAATAGATGAGATGGGAAGAGATTTCTCATTTTGCAGCTGCTCTGTCCTAGGAGCAGCGTGCATGGCCCGATCAGGTCTTTCTTAGCGGTCACCGGTGGTGCTGGTATGTCAGTTGTGTGCCGCCCAGTCATGCAGCGAACTTGGCTGCTCCAAACATACGTAAAGAAACATACAGGAAGAAGAGCAGAGGCTTCAGAAAGGCCAAAAAAACCATCACAATGCTGTGCACAGAACAGTCCCTCATTCTGTGGCCATCTTCTTTTCTTTCACCCAAGAGGTAGACATGTTTGGCTCTCATCATTCTATGAGCATTTATCAAGCACCTACTGCCTGAAGGGTACAGTGCTGGACCCTGGAAGAGGAGGAAGGGCAATGTTGGCAAATACATTACCACAGAAGGGGACACAAAACCCCCAAGAAGAAAGTGCACCCCTATTGGAAATACAGAACTCGGGGACCAGTTAGGGTGCGAGAAAGTGGTCCTGCTCACGTCGGTAGCCTTAAAGACATTGCTTGCGATGCACCTGTGTCAGTCCTAAAGTTGCTCTTTTGGAATTGAGATACTGAGTCATCCAAAAGTCTAAAATAGTTTCCAATATCCTCTCTACAAGAAGGCAGAAAAAAGCCAAATATATCTTACGTGGCTTTTCCCCTTAGATGGGTAAAATAAAGCATGCTTGGTGTTTTGTTCAGGTTTTCTGACTCCTGGAGAAATTCCCCAGGCTTCTAGATTGATTGGAACCTTCATCAGTCTCACTGTAAGTGAATAATCAGATTTCTCTAGAAGTAACATTTGCTGACTTTCCATAGCAAGTTGAGAGAACTGAATCCCACTAAACCAGACATTAGCCCTGGGGAAAATAATGCACAGAATAGTGGTCATTGCTTGGGCCTAGATTGCCTGATTTATCCTTGAGATCTGATTGCGGTTTGATGACCTCTCACTTTCTCCACCACTTCCGTCATCGCTCATCTTGCCTCTTAACTCATCTCCAGCTTCTAGTCTAGACATCTACTATCTAATCTCAACATAGTATCTAGGGCAATTCTTTTTTTTTTTTAAGATTTTATTTATTTATTTGACAGAGACAGATCACAAGCAGGCAGAGAGGCAGGCAGAGAGAGCAGAGGAAACAGGCTCCCTGCTGAGCAGAGAGCCCGATGTGGGCCTCGATCCCAGGACCCTGAGATCATGACCTGAGCAGAAGGCAGAGGCTTTAACCCACTGAGCCACCCAGGCGCCCTAGGGCAATTCTTTAAAAAATGAAAATATCTGGGGCGCCTGGGTGGCTCAGTCATGAAGCGTCTGCCTTCAGCTCAGGTCATGAAACCGGAGTCTCGGGTTCAAGCCCCACATCGGGCTCCCTGCTCGGTGGGAAGCCTGCTTCTCCCTCTCTCACTCCCCCTGCCTGTTTTGTCTCTCTGGCTGTGTTTCTCTCTGTCAAATACATAATAATCTTAAAAAAATGAAAATATCTGTGATGGGGTGCCTGGGTGGGGCAGTTGGTTAAGCGTCTGACTCTAGGTTTCAGCTTAGGTTGTGATTTCAGGGTCCTGCAATCGAGCTCAGTGTGGAGTCTTTGAGAGTCTCTTTCTGCCTGTCCCTCTGCCCTTCACACTCATGCTCTCTCTCTCTCCGAAATAAAATCTTTTTAAACAATTTAAAAATTAAAAAAAAAATGAAAAGTATTATTCGCAATAGCCAAGGGGTAGAAATAGCCGGGAGTGCCTGGGTGGCTCAGTCATTAAGCCTCTGCCTTTGGCTCAGGTCATGATCCCAGAGTCCCAAAATCAAGCCCCGCATCGGGCTCTCTGCTCAGCGGGAAGCCTGCTTCTCCCTCTCTCATTCCCCCTGCTTGTGTTCCCTCTCTAGCTGTGTTTCTCTCTGTCAAATAAATACATAAAATCTTAAAGAAAGAAAAAAGAAAGAATCCAAGTGTCCACTGATGGGTGAATGGTAAACAAAATGGAGTTTCTCCATACTATGGAATATTATTAAACCTTAAAAAGGGGGAGTTCTAGTACATGCTACACCATGGACAAACCTTGAGGACATTATGCTCAGTGGTAGAAGCCAGTCGCAAAAAGACAAAACAAGTGTTTTTCCACTTATCGGAGGAGCCTAAAGCAGAAAATTCCTAGAGACAGAAAGTAGAATGGTGAGTGCCAGGGTCTGAGGAAGGAGCGGGGAAGGGGGTGCTCTTGCTTAACATGGACAGAATTTCAGTTTGGGAAGATGCAAAAGTTCTGGAGCCGGACGGTAGTTACGGTTCCCCAACAATGTGAATATAATTCATGCCACAGAACTGTACACCTAAAAATGTGTGAGATGGCAAATTTTACACTGTGCATTTGGCCACTATTAAAAATAACAAATTCTAATACAACCAAAAAATGAGAGTCGGGTGCTGTCACTGCTCAAAAGCCTCCCATGGCTCCCCAACACCCTCAGAATAAAAGCTGGAGTACTTACGCTGACCTCCCTGATATGTACTGGTTATGACATATCTGGCCCAATGAGTGAATGATACAAGAGCTCTTTTAAAAACTCTGACCTCGCAGAAGAAGTTCATTGACCTCATCAAATGAGGTCCCTTAGACCTCAGAAGAAGGCAGTCTGGGGCAGCAGGGCCCGGCACTGCTGTTCGGTAGGGCTCCCAACTTGTTTGCTCTCTTCTCCTGAAATCTTTCAAGTTTATATGGTAACATCCAACAAGGGTTTACTCAAGCGATTTAGAAATTAGGTTGATTTAGTGTAATCACAGCGCCCGCCTGTTTGGATGATTTTTAAATACTAATGTGACTCTTCATGCTCACTGGTAGGGAGCAATTATGGCATTCCAGAATGATTTCATAGACCACAGTGTCATGCCCCGCCTCTCGTTCATGTGGAAAGCTACAGGGAACCTTCGCTCAAGTGAAAGTTGCTGCTGGCTGTGGTTTGTCTTGGACTTTAGTGGGCATGAAGGCGACCTCTGGGGAGCCCCAGGAGAGGTCGACTTCCATCAGACAGGCGGAAGCCGGACAGAGCTGGGCATTCACTAAGCATCTTCCTTTTCTGAGTCTTTGCCCAGCTTCAATACCTAGTGCTCTCCCCGGAAACTTACACTCCTAGGAGAGTCTGTAACAAAGATCCGCCTTGATGGAGTTGGGCAGATTCCTCCTTAAAACTACATCTGCATTTGAGATGAGATGATGAGGGAAAGCTTCCTGGAGGAGGCCTCATGAATGCCCTTGCTCAGATATTTATTTCATTCTGTTTTATAACCAGGAGTTTGAACTATACCTTATGGATGATGGAGAGTTATCAAGGCTTTCTTTTTCTTTCAGGCAATCAGAGACAGCTCCACAAAGGCAGGGACCATGTTGTATTTATGGCAGATCCCAGTGTGTGGCACCGAGTAAATGCTCAGTAAATGTTTGTGGCACACACGTAGCAGAGTTCATCATTGCGTACGCTTAGATAAACCAAACAGAACTTCCAGAAATACATATACAATAAATTCTTGAAATAATGTAATTATGGCCATAACGTAAGTATATAATGGTCTTGCCTACAACCTCTGGAGAAAAGAGTTTCACTATAATAATTGTAATTTTTAGGGAAATGACTTGGGTATACTTAAAATCAGGATAATTGTTCATTTTGAGCACTAAATTGTGAGTTCTGATAACCCCATGCAGCCTTTATCCTCTTGCCTCTTCACTCTTATTATTGAAGGCTTTTAGTGACATGATCAAGCCTGTGTTTTTAGAAAGCTCTCTGTCATGGTGGATGTGGAGGGCTGATTATAGGCGGAGGAAATTCAAGGATGGGGGAATGGCGGAGAATCTGATCAAGGCGGCGGTGGGGGGCGGGCATTGAAGACCTGAACAAGGGGATGTTCGGGAGAATAGAAAGGGGAGAAGAAATTAGAGAAGAATGAAGAGGCTGAATTTAGTAATTGTTATCAGGAAATATCAGCAAACGGTGGCATGCATTTTAAGAGGGTTAGAAAACTGACAGGGATGCCTTGGAGGTTTTCAATGGGGTGTGAATAGAAAGAGGGAAATCAGGAGCCAAGCCCTTTTTGCAGATGGTGCGAGTACAGAGAAAGATTTGGGGCTGGAGCATCCTGAGTTCACTGTGCCAGAGGATAGTAAGGGGAGATGTCTAGTAGACATTTAGTAATGATAATCCGTTAACAATTCTTTCCCCTCTCCCTCTCTCATGACTGAAAGGATGACTATCCATTTGAAAGAATCTGGTTGTACAAATTAGAGCATGCCCAATATTTAGAGGAATATTTAGAGCATGCCCAGGCACCTGTATCTCAAGGACTGGAACTCTGGGAGATAGTATTGTGGGACAGAGTGGGAGGGAGTGGGCTTCTTCCCCCATCTAGTGCAGGCTAGTGAGTAGTGATTTCCAAGAATGATCAGGCACTTAAATCCTTAAGTACTTGGTAAGTAAGATTCTATATGAGCAATCAGTTGAAGAAGCAAATAGGATTCCGAGGGGAGCATTAATCATCTCTGTGTCTAATGGGTCTTCCCTAAGGCCACATCTACACGAGTGTGGAATTTTAAATAGGCTTTATTTTTGTAGACTTGCAAAAGGACAAGAATTTTTTTTAAAAAAACAGATATTTTCTGGTAACTTTTCACAAAAATGAACTTGGACCAAAGGTTGATTTGAGAAGTACAGGACAAGGGTTTGCGAATGCTTCCTCGAGGCTCTTTTCCCTAAAGGTAAACAAGTTTTCTTCAATTCACAAACATTTGCTAGAGCATGTAGGGAGCTCAGCCAAGCCCCTAAGGCTCTTGAAACCCAACCAAAAAGGCTCTCACAGATAAGACGCCTCTTCCTGAAAGCATTTGTGGCTGTTGACAACACTTTGCCTGCCAAAGTAGACTTGGTTGAGCATTTCATATCTTCTAATTGAATAAATTCTGAAGCTTGATTTCTTTCTTCAGGATTTGTGGCTATTTCACTTTCTTTGATATAAGAACTGAAAACATATTGGCAGATGTTAAGAGTTACCTTTGTTTCATCTCCTGAAATGTAGCTTACTTCAAAAATTGAGAGGCTGTAATATACTCATGACTCTGACGAGAAATACACCAGGGACACTGTTTCCTCCTTCTCCCTCAATGACAGAAACACAGGGAATTGTTAATAAAAGTTGTCAGCATTGAAATTCTTAAAAGAACTTGAAAGGGGAATTTGCATGGGACACCGCCACCCAAACTCGCTCCAGGTGTGGCTACTTTCATGGCTCCCTGACCGGAAAGGGAGGGCGTGCAGGGCTTGGCCGGGATTCTTAGGAGACATCTGGAAGAGGGGCGTTACTATACCTCGTCATAGGAGATCTTTTGGTCTGCGGCGGATTATTCATTACTGTATTCTGTCCCAGTTTCTGAAGTTGAAGAGGAAGCAAGATTTATTTATTCATTTATTTGACAGAGACAGCAAGAGAGGGAACACAAGCAGGAGGAGTGAGAGAGGGAGCAGCAGGCTTCCCACGGAGCAGGGAGCCCGACGCAGGGCTTGACCCCAGGTCCCCAGAATCAGGACCTGAGCCAAACGCAGACCCTCAGTGACTGAGCCACCCAGGTGCCCCAAGGCAGCCAAGGTTTCATGGCCCCCAACCCCCATTCCCCCTCTGCCACAGGGCAAGTGAAGGCAGGAAGTGACTTTCTGAAAGCCATCTATGTATGAGGATAAATCTCAGAGGTAATTTTGTGTCCCTCAGATGTGGTTTTATATTTGGGAAGGAAAATCCAAACTAGGCAGACTCCTCTCAAAGGTTCAGAGTGTGAATCCGATCCGGGGAGCTCTAGGAAACCTTTCCCTTGGCTGCGCTGCGAACTCACTTTCACGAAAAGCTTGAGAACATTGAAACAGCACTTGGAGAAAGCAGACATTTTTAATGGACACCACAATGTTTGGAATACTAAAAAAATGACCTACCAGTTTTAAATTTATGCCAAATCTGTGTCCCAATGAATAATCCGTCCTACTTGAGAACAAACGATGATGATGGTGATGATGATTATGCTAATAAGCGTCATCATAATAATACTAGCTGCCATTACTAAGCAATTACTATGTACAAGGCGCTATATTAAGCTCTTTGCATGTATTTTTTCTCGTTTAATCCTCATAACAATACTGAGGAACGGGTATATAATTATCCTCTTCGTAGTGATGAAAAAGTGAGGCTCAGAAAGGTTTAAGTAATGCACCGAAGGCTGCATGACTAGCTAGTGGCAGAGGTGGGATTTAATACCAGGTCATTTTGGTTGCAAGACCCACGAAACTGATCATTTCACTGTATTGCCTATGTGGTACATATAAAAATGCCACTGAATCGAGACAATCTAACCAATACTAACAGGAACACTTTCTGTGCCGGGAACCAGTCCTAGTGGGTTATCTGAAAACAGCACGACTCCTGACTTCTTTCCTCAATCTCACTGATGACCAAAAATATACAAGATGTCTTTATTTTTATGTAAATGAACCACTGATCAAGTGAGAAAATCCATTTTGCCTGAAATCCTAGCACATCAGAGTATCAGGAGAGACCTTATATGGGCCTGTGCTTCTCAAACCTGAGTGCGGCGGAGTTACCTGGACGGCTGGTTAAAACATGGATGCTGGGCCCTCACCCCCAGAGGTTCTGTTTCAGTAGGTCCAGGGAGGGGGCCAAGAATTTGTATTTCTAACAAGGTCTCAATGCTGATGCTGCTGATGGGGAGAGAACAAGTTTGAGATCCACTGAACTAGTGAAGTGCAAGCCAATGTAAAAAAAGGTACATTTACGGGGCACCTGGGTGGCTCAGTTGGTTGGGCCACCGCCTTCAGCTCAGGTCATGATCCTGGAGTCCCGGGATCGAGTCCATCATCCATCGGGCTCCCAGCTCCGTGGGGAGTCTGCTTCTCCCTCTGACCTTCTCCCCTCTCATGCTCGCTCGCTCTCTCTCTCTCTCTCTCTCTCTCTCTCAATAAATAAATAAATAAATAAAAAGTACATTTATGGAAGTTAACTAACCAATGCTTATGTGAAATTCAAACACATGACCTTTGGGTCTGGAGAATTAACTCTACAGTGACAGTAGAAATTATACCGCTACACATCACATAGCTACCTTGAGTCTAATATTTTTTTTCATTCACTCAATATATGTATTGAGCACCTGTTATATCCTAGCTGTTGTACAAGGTACTGGCGATCTGGTGGCGAACAAAATGACAGAATTTACCCTCATAGAGCTTCCAGGTCATACTAGAGAATGGCACATATTTTAGATAAAAGTAGAAATATATTAACAAAAGTTCTAGACTGTTATTTTCCTACCTAAATGGGTCATATTGCATATTCCTGATTTCATAAACAACTGGGCATACAAATAATGTTAGACATTTATATGATTGACATCCAGTATATTTTTTAGAGCACTCTAATGTTAAAAAATGAATTATAAAGCAAAGAGCTACTTGTGATCATAGTAGTCAACAACTGAAAGGAAATAAACCCCAAATTTTGTCCTAAAATCTTACATAATAGCCCAGTTTAAAAATCTAGCTTAGGGGCACCTGGGTGGCTCAGTTGGTTAAGCCTCTGACTCTTGGTTTCGGCTCAGGTCATGATCTCAGGGTCCTGGCATCTGCACTCCGGGGAGAGTCTGCTTGAAGATTCTCTCCCTCCCCCCAGTCCACTAGTGCGAGTGCGTGTGTGCGCTCTCTCTCAAATAAATCTTTTTTTTTTTTTAAGATTTTATTTATTTGACAGAGGGAAACACAGCCAGAGAGGGAACACAAGCAGGGGGAGTGAGAGAGGGAGAAGCAGGCTTCCCGCCGAGCAGGGAGCCCGATGTGGGACTCGATCCCGGGTCTCCGTGATCATGACCTGAGCCGAAGGCAGTCTCTTAACCAACTGAGCCACCCAGGCGTCCCTCAAATAAATCTTTTTAAAAAATAAAAATAAATAAAAATCTAGTTTAAAATCTGTTTAAAAGCATAGTGGCACATTCCAAAAATGTTTTCCTTTCTGTGTGTTTTCTTTACACACACACACACACACACACACACACACATATCCATGTGCATAGCAAGGGTAGAAGACAAGATGTTATTAACAATACTAATAAATACTAATAGACTGGAAGATGTGCTGGAGGGGCAGTCAGGAAACTGTGCTCAACTCTGGGTCCTGCCACGGACAGTGACTTTGGGCCAATCACTGATCCTTTTAGGGCCTTGGGTTCTCCATCTGAAAATGACAAGTTTGCAGGTGTTTTATTATCTTTCCTTTCTACCCTGAACATTTTATTAAGTCAGATGCTAACAACTAATGAATCAAAGGACTGTTGGGGATTCCCCATTTTTCCTAAGTTTGCCCTACACCACTTTGATTTTATGCAAGACCTACTTTGGTACCGGTTTTTGCTAACTGAAAGAAATCTAAAGAGGATTTTTGCTTTTTTTTTTATTGTTACTTAAATTTTTTTTCCAGTGTTCCAAGATTCATTCCCCATTCCCCACACCCAGTGCTCCACGCAATAGGTGCCCCAGTACCGACCACCTTTTAAGAGGGGTGCCTGGGTGGCTCAGTGGTTAAACCTCTGCCTTCAGCTCAGGTCCCTGGATAGAGACCTTCATTGGGCTGCCTGCTCGGCGGGAAGCCTACTTCTCCCTCTCACTACCGCTGCTTGAGTTCCCTCTCTAGCTGCGTTTCTCTCTGTCAAATAAATAAAATCTTAAAAAAAGAGACAAAAGGTGAAAAGGGAAAAGACCATTCAGAGTTAGTTTTGCAGGGAGCCTTGGAGGAGGCAGCTTGCAGCTGGGGCGGCGGGAGTGGCGCCGCCCAACTCCTTCCCCCAGAACTACACTCAGCATCTCAGCATCTAGGTGCCAAGAGCTTTGACCTGTGTCTGTGAGCTCAGTGCATTATCTCTGTTTATTTTGTGCATCTGTTAGCAAGATGTTTCCTCGGGGATCAGAAAAGCCTAAGAGAAGTTATTATTTGTATTTGAGAATGATCAAAAATTTTTTCCATGTAAATTAACGATAATTGCTTGTTTGCTTTACATCATTTCCGCATATGAAAGGTTTCACAGGCATGCTTTACTTTTGGATAGTGGGGGAAACCTGCATTCCCACTTCCCTTTTAGAAAGCAAGTATTTATTGTATTAAATTCCACATATACTTTCAAGTGCTGAAATCTTACACTACGAGGTTGTTGTTTTTTTTTTTAATTTTTTAAATCCATTGGTTTGGAAGGCAAACTGGGCACATCAAATACTTCCTTTTATTTATTTTTATTTTTTAAAAAGCTTTTATTTTGAAGTAATCTCCATACCCAACCGAGGGCCAGGACCCAGAGTCTCAGGCTCTGCCCACTGAGGCAACCAGGTGCCCTTTAAACACTTCCTCTGAGGTGGTAATTTCACAAGGGGACACATAAATACAGTGAGCTTGGCAAGCCTGCTAGCAAAGACAGCTATGGGATGGTTCAACTCATGGCTCTGAGGTTTCCTTTCACACGTGTGCCTACCGACCAACTGGCTATAATAAGGAAAAAACCTCAATGGTGATTCTTCCTGCACCAGACTTTCAGTTTCTGTGATTAGTATCTATGATTTTAGTCCAACTGTGTTGGTGTTAGAAACTTCAAAGCAAATCCAAAGCCTAGTATTTAGGTGAATATATTTTAAAGGAATACTCACTACCAATTAGCCTAGGCGGTAATGAAAATCATCATATATTTTCAATGATGAAAGATCCCAGTAGGAGGTCTCCTAATGGATGACAGGTGCCAGAGTAAGAGGCGTCCAGTGGGAGGAGGGCAAAGCCTGCTTCTCAGTCGTCTTAAGAGAACACAACATACCCTTTAAGTTGGACTCGACACATACAGACTGCTACTCACAATTTCTTGTTGTGTTTCATTTAGAGCACTGCCTCTTAGAGTCGAATCACCGGAAACCTTCCAGGAAGACTGGACAGGGTACCACCAATTTTATCTCTTCTGGTGTCTAGAAATCGCTATTGATCACATAAAGCATACCACTGTATATTCTATTTGCCAAAGGTTTAGGTTTGGGGATTCCTGTGTGTTTCCTTTGAAAGATTACCACACTTCCTGCTGACAGGTTGTGCCTCCCACAAAAATGTGAGCGCTACAAGGGCAGGTGTGTGTGCTTTCTCCATAGATAAGTGCCAAACATTTAGAATGGTGCCTTTCACATGATGATTGCTCATGAAATATTTACTGAATCAACGAATGTTAAAATTATAAGAATATTCTTTGCCGGGCTTTTTTTTTCCTTTCATACCAAATATTCCAAGAAGTCAACAAACTTATTCCTGTTTTTGTTTTGCTCTATTCCTGTTTGCCTCATTAGAACCCTCTTTATAGAGTAGTTTTATCAGTATTGTTCTTTATTGAATTTATTGATGAGGTGTAACATACATACAGAAAGGTGCAAAAATTGTGTCAACTCAATGATTTTCAAAGACCAAACATAACACATATAACTAGCACCCAAGTCGAGAAATAGAACCCATATAGCACCTAGGAGACTCCCAACTTTGAACACCATAGATTAGTTTGACCTGTGTCTATCCTTCATGAAAATGAAATAATAGGGGTGCCTGAATGGCTCAGTCGTTAAGTGCCTGCCTTTGGCTCAGGTCATGATCCCATGGTACTGGGATCGAGCCCCACATCTCATTGGGCTCCCTGCTCGGTGGGGGAGCTGCTTTTCCCTCTCCCACTCCCCCTGCTTGTGTTCCTTTTCTTACTGTCTCTCTCTCTCTAATAAATAAATGAAATCTTTAAAAAATGAAATAATATAGGATGTCCTCTGTGATTATGGTTTCTTTTGTTTGAGATTGTATTTGTGTGGCTCACACATGCTGTTAAGTGTGCTTGTACTTCATTTAGCCTCACTGCACTCTAATATTCAAATATGATGCAGTGTATTTATCCATTTTTTGTAATAGGCACTTGGGTTGTTGCTAACTTGGGGAAATCATGAATAGGCAGCTATGAACATGCTAGTGCCTGTCTTTTGGTACATTTATGTATGCATTTCTTTTGGGTATTGACTTGGTCATTTCAGGCAGCTATAACAAAAACACCATAGACTGGGCAGCTTAAACCATAGATATTCATTTGTCACAGTTCTGGAAGCTTAGAAATCCAAGATCAAAGTACCAGCCTGTTTGGTTCTGATGAGGACCATCTTCGTGGTTTGCAGATGGCCACCCTCTTGCTGTATCTTCAAATGGCAGAGAGAAAGAGAGAAGGAAAGAGAGAGAGAGAATGAGAGAGAGAAATCATCTCCCTTGTGTCTCTTCTTATTAAGATACTGGTAGCATTCATGAAAGTTCCACCCTCGTGACCTAATTCTCTCCCAAAAGTCCCACCTTTTTTTTTTTTTTTAGATTTTATTTATTTATTTGACAGAGAGAGAGATCACAAGTAGGCAGAGAGGCAGGCAGAGAAAGAGGGGAAAGTAGACTCGCCGCTGAGCAGAGAGCCTGATATAGGACTTGATCCCAGGACCCTGAGATCATGACATGAGCCAAAGGCAGAGGTTTAACCCTCTGAGCCACCCAGGCGCCCCTACCTCTTTTTTTAAAAAAAAATTATTTATTTATTTATTTGACAGAGAGAAACATAGCCAGAGAGGGAACACAAGCGGGGGGGCGAGAGAGGGAGAAGCAGACTCTTCAATGCAGGGTTCGATGCAGGGCTCGATCCCGGGACTCCGGGATCATGACCTGAGCCGAAGGCAGTTGCTCAACCAACTGAGCCACCCAGGCGCCCCCAAAAGTCCCACCTCTAAATACCATCACACGGGGGATTAGGCTTCAACATAGGGGCACAAATGTTCAGTTCCCAGCAGGCATATACCCAGGTTTGCGACACTTTTAAAGGTGTGTATCTCAGCTGTTCCTCTTCTGCATTTCTTTTCCATTAGATTTCCCCACCATGACAGAGAGGATTATTTGCCTTACCATAAAAACGGCGCTTTCGGCAAGAGTCAAAGACTCCAAAATCAGATGAGGCTGAAAAGACTCCCTGCTATATGGCTGATATTTCTGCCATTAACATCCATTCCTAAGGGTTTTCTGGGAATCATACACTCATGGAGCCAAAATGTTATTGGTCATCTGAATGCATCCATGGATAGCATGTACATTTTATTGGTTAAAGCACTGGGTTACCTACTTGGTGACACACGAGTCAATCGGAATTAATCCACTACCACCCATTAAAATCTAGCCAAAAGTGGGTCTTGAAAAATGGCAATGGTGAACCAAAAAGTTTTGAATGAGTCTGCCAGGGGAGAAGGATGATGGGCAGTTTATAGGACCAGTACATCCTGAAGAGCTAAGAGACAGCATGGGACTGGGAATGACAGAAGGAAGGGGGACTTCAAGATGTAAATGGAAGTGCCACTATAGGAAGCAGAGGGAGCCAGAAGTCCCGGAATTTTGCTGACTTTGCAGCCTTACCTAGAGCTTATGCTGATCCTGTTCGCAGTGACCTATTTGATGGGGACACACAAGTCAAATTAAAAACTATTAATAAGTTAATAAGACTGTATTGTATATTTGATAGTTTCTATGAGTAGGTCTTAAAACTTCTCATCACAAGAAAAAATTTGTAGCTGTGTGGCCATGGAGGTTAACTAGACTTATTCTCGTGATCATTTTACAATATACACATAGATCAAATTGTTTTGTTGTACACCTGAAAATAATGTGTTATTTATCAGTTATGTTTCAATTTAAAAAAGATGCTGCTAGGAAAATGAATTGCCCACAAAAGCCTAAGGAACAGCAATCCCAGAATGTTGGCACAGATTATGTCATGCATCCAGATGTCGCCCATTAAAAAAATGTAAGCACCCCACCACACAGCAGGAAAAAAAGCTAGAAGAAAATGAATGTTTTCCTAGTAATATGGGCAGACCTTTTACATGCTAATGGTCAAGCAGCCCAGGGTACTTAAGCTTTGTACTTAAGTATACAACTTGATGCCAGGACTGTATTTACATGCTCTTGGTTTCTGTTTATAAAGAGCATTTTTACCCCCACAACTGTCAGTTAGCTTTGACTACAAACCCACCAGGTAGCAATCACGGAAGCTTAGGTCAAAGTGTGTGTGTGGCGTGTGTGTGTGTGTGTGTGTGTGTGTGTGTGTGTGTGTAAATGGTCAAACCAGCTGACTCTGAACGTTTTTAGAGACAAACCAGGTTGAGGTGATGGATGAATTCTGTCAAGGCTAAAACTGAGCATTTTGAGTCTCTAAAATGCCATCCCCTGAAACGCTAATACAACCATTTGAAAACTCAGCAGGATTTATTTTTTTTTATAAATGTATGTCATTTTATTGGAGGCTTAATAAAACTAATTTTTTCCTATCAGATCCCCTTAGCCCATATCCTGCCTTAGTAATGTTCAGGCTACTAATGATGTTTCTGGCAAGAAGTCTGGTCATGTACTATGCCTCCTTTTATTATACAGCTTTATCCTTTCAATATTTCATGTCAAGCCAAGCTTTCTACTGGTTTGCCAACTTTTGTCAAGTCAGGTACTATGGTACCTAGCTTGGATTCAGTCATTTGCACAAGTGTGTATTGGGCACCAATGAGCTAGGAAGTGCTAGTTATTGATGGGGAAACCAAAAGTATAAAACCCTCAAAGAGTTCACAGACTAGCAGGGGAGCTGAGGCAGGATTACAATTCTAATATAAGGTGGAATGGGAGAAGTGCCAACAGAGAAGTACAAAGGGCAATGGTGTTCAAAGGAGAGTGAGATCATTTCCAGATGGGGAGATCAAAGAAGGCTTCATGGAAGAAGTGGTATTTGTACTGAGCCTCCAAGGGTAAGATTTCTCCTGGATGATATGAATGAAAGAAAAGGAAAGCATTGTAGGTTCAGGACTGGTGAGAGTTGGAAGCTCATGCGTGGATAAAGTAGTTGGGCTGGGAAAATATCTACCCTTGAAAGGACTGAGGACTTTGCAACAGAACGTCCTAACATTTGGTAAGAAGACCCCACTAATGCCCAGGGCTATGGGAGTACTGGCACAGAGCAGGAAGTTATTGTTGACTAGAAGCTGTCCCAGAGCAGTTCTTAGAGACATCTGGATATGTATCATTCATTCATTTCTTTTTTTTTTCAGCAGGTCCTGAGTTCCTCCTCTGTGCAATTCCCTGGGCTAGGTACTGAGGAGGGTGGGTGGGGAGAAGTCCTACGATGCTGAAATGTATGATTATGGCTCCTTAGGACTTTACCATGTTTATTTCCTTCTTGGTTGGTGAAGACAATTAGATGACAGCTAAAAATAGCCCAGAACCTCAGAATTTTAGATCAAGTTTAGTTCCTGGTCAGAGCTAGAAGCTAAAATTTCCCCATCTTCCCAAATAACAGGAAACACCAATGCTTATAGCTGAGACTTCCGAGTTCCACTTTGTGCTAAGCACCGGGTGAGGTGTTTTATATCTATGACTTTTACATTTTGCATCATCCCTACCAAGTAAGAATTCCCACTTTACTGTGCTATCCTAATATGTTAAGGTAGGCATTCTCACTGTGGAGTCTGTGTGTGTGTGGGGGGAATGTATGTGTGTGTGTTGGGGACCAGTCCTGGTGAGCAATGGAACAAGATGGCATTCAGCAGAGTATGACAAGTTTTTTTCTACTTCCTGTAGAAGCAGAGCTACTTAGGACCACCCTGGAATGAACAGATCCTTAGAAAATTATCAAAAAGCCAGTCTCTGTGAGGCAAATTTGATCATGATGGAAGGCTGACTCCATGACCCAACTCCCTTACATGAGCACTGACTCAACTCAGATACTTTTGCATACATAGATTCATTTAATCCTCACGAGTCTTGGGAGGTAGTATTACCCCTTATCATATGATAAAACTGAATCACAGAGAGATTGGGACACTTCCGTAAGACTATATAGTTAATATAAAATAGAACTAGAACCTATAATTCCAGATTTTGCCCATATTGATTCCATGCTGACTCTAAGAATGAGGATGCAATATTTGGTCCCACTACAGGGACACTTTGACATTTAAGATTTTGACATCCAGTTGGGCACAGAAGCCTAACCTGTAAGCCAAGAAAAGAATACCCATTTACCCCTAAGAGCTGCCTATTTGAAACTTGAGAGACAGAATGACAAAGAGAGAGATGGGTGGAGGATTGAGAGAAAGGAGAAGGAGAGCTACAGCAAGAATGGGAGGGAGGGGAGGAGAGGGGAAGGAGTGAGGGAGAGGGAGAGAAGGAGGAGAGGGGAGGGGGGAGGGCATGTGAGGGAGTGCATGCCCACAAAGGCTTTCCGAGGTTCAGCCTGATTTTGGGCAGCAGGCTGAAGAAGCACAGTCAAGGTTTTGATAAGATGGTTCAGGTTGATTGGCCAAGAGCTGTTAATAATGAGTTTTCTTTCATTTCTCACAAACTTTTGCCTCCAGTCTCCATGCAGCCTGGGTTTGGCCGACTCTGGAGATTTATCTGACTCTGGGCAACCTCAGGCAACCCTGAATCTCAGTTTGTTCATCTCTAAAATGGGGAGAATATTAATAATAATTATAACAATAGCAACAGCGACAATAATAAATATGTCTCCTATGGTGGTAATGATGCGACTTAAACAGATAATGGGTGCGAACTGTAATGCAACAGTTCCCTTTTATCCGAGGTTTGGCTTTCTGCAGTTTCCCTAGTCTGGGCCGGAAGCAGATGCTCCTCCTTGTGACGCAGCGTCAGAACGTCAGAACGTGGAGCGTAGCCTGACGCTGTGTCGCAATGCCTACGTTATTCACCTCCGATCATCTCCTGGGGGCTCAGTGGGGATGCGTTTTATTATCTCACGTCATCGCGAGGAGAAGGGTAAGATATTTTGAGAGATGTTTTGTAACTTCTATTGCAGTATATTGTTATAATCATTCTATTTTATTATTAGTTATTGTTGTTAGGCTCCTCCCGTGCCTAATTGATAAATGAAACGCTATCAAATGTACTTTGTATGGGCAAAAACAGTCTGCGTAGGGTTCGGTACTATCTGCCTTTGGGGACATCTACCGGGCGTCTTGGAAACGGCGGTTTGAGGGGGCCGTCGGCGGTTGAGGGGGCTACGGTACACTTTGCAAACATTAGATTTTGTTACAATGTCTCCATTCCGTGCCATGGAGAGGCATCCTTCCTGGAGAAATGTCACTGTCTAAATACAAAATTAGGTATTCCACCTTAGAACCACACCGATCAAAGAGTTCAGTGTCTAGAAATTCTTTGTCTCAGAGTTGAGAAGTTACCAGCTACTTTGTTCCTGTTACAAATCAGCTGACTCAGCGGTTTCCCAAAGGGTGAACATGCTTCTGATGTGACAGTCTTTATTTTGGGTCTTAAGGTTTTTCATCAAGGAAACTCTAAGAGGGAATAAGGCTATTGGAAATGATTTCACATGATTAGTTGGGACTCATTACTCCTCTGAAAGTCAGTAGTGATTTCCTTAGAGCTCATATGTGATTTTTTTTGGGAAGTTCTAGTTTTGAAGTGAAATACCCACATCTTAGAATCCACACGTCTTCCCTCACCTCTATGCCAAATATCTTTACTCTTCTGTTGGAAGTCTATATTTTCTGAGAATCTACCTCTAAAATAGAGTTTAGTGTGCTTGAAAATTCCTTTGAAATGATCCAATTGTTTATGTTGTCACTATAGTTAGCTTATCAGAGAACAACCAAATCATGGTATTATTTGTAAGATGATTAAGTGTGTCATTGCCTAAAGCAGCAGCACACAAAACAGAAGGCACTCCCAAGAACTAAATTAATCTTTATTCAAATAACTGAGTATGAAATGATCCTCAGTATGACAAAACAGAAACAAAAATCTTGAACGTAACTCCGAATTGCCCTAAGCTTGGGACAGTTGTGTTGCCTGTTTTTAATAAAATATAAAGCCTGAAAAGTCTCACTGAAAAATTCAAAAGCCTTCTTTTGACATCAAATACCTCTTGAGAAACAGTACTTGGAGGATATTGGTGTAAATGAATTGCAAACATGTGGATTAAATTTCCCACAAAATATACACAGTTCAAATATTAAGTGAGAAAGTCAGAGAACTGTGCTTTGAGTTTTCTTAACTAAAATGATGCTATAATTAGTGAAATCCTTAAGGGGTCACAGATACAGTGAGTTGGTTTGTGTCTAATTCTATAAACAGCTGAACACACTTCAGAATCAGATGTGCCCTTCCATTTACTAACTGCATGAGTTTGGGCAGGGTCTTTTTACTTTCATGAGCTTCAGTTAACTCATTTGCTCAGGAGATGAGCTATATGGAGTTAGTAATACTTAAATCATAGTGTCGTGTGGATTCAATAAAAGTGGCTTACTCATGTATACGGTTTGTTAGATGTGTATGTATGTGTATTTGTGAGTGTATATTATGAGTCTGTAAGTATATTGTTGTATGTGCTTGATGTGTGTGAGTATGCATGTGACTGTGAGTGAATATATGTGTGTGTGCATGAGCCTCTGTGGGTGAGTGTGTGTGCTTGTGCAAATGTGTGTGAAGGTGTATGTGTGGGTATATGAGTATGTCCCTGGGTGTGTGTGTGTGTGTGTTAGATGTCTTTTCTCCATAGAAGTGACAGGTTGTAATTATAAACCAGTGTAACGGCATGTACAATGAGGCTAACATGGGCTCTGTACTGGAGTTTTACCCAGTGCTGACTTGTCAGCTTGTTAGTGGAAAGGAATCAGTTCATTAAGTATTGAATTTCCAGAAAATTGGTGTTTAGTGAATTAATTTCTGATGCACTTGGTACATTTTTCACTTAAAAACGAGAGGGCTAGGGTCACCTGGGTGACTCAGTGGGTTAAGCATCTGCCTTCGGCTGAGACTGAGCCCCACATAGAGCTCCTTGCTCAGCCAGAAGCCTGCTGCTCTCTCTCCCATTCCCCTGCTCGTTCTCTCTCTCTCAAATAAAATCTTTAAAAAAATCAAAACAAGGGGCGCCTGGGTGGCTCAGTTGGTTGGGCGACTGCTTTCGGCTCAGGTCATGATCCTGGAGACCCGGGATCGAGCCCCACATCGGGCTCCCTGCTCAGCGGGAAGCCTGCTTCTCCCTCTCTCAGTCCCTCTGCTTGTGTTCCCTCTCTAGCTGTGTTTCACTCTGTCAAATAAATAAATAAAATCTTAAAAAAAAATCAAAACGAGAGGGCTATAAGCTTCTGTAGAGCATGTGTAAAGTCATTTTATATCTTATGATGAAAAGTTTCTCTAAGTTTTTAATTAGAATAAAGGTGGTTTACCAAAGCAGAATTGCTTATTATAATACAGTTATGTTCTTGTCTTTTAGGTTGCCAAAGGTACTTAGAAAAATGAGGCAGCCTACGAATTTGTCTTGATATTGGCAACTAATCCGCTGTTGTCAGTGGGCCGGAGATGGTCTTCTGTAGTGGTCACTACCAGCCTTTGAGGCATCCTAGCCCAAGACTGCACCCAGAGACCTCCTCTGTTGTGCATAGCCCAGCAAAGAATTTGCTCCCTGATCTCTTTGGAAGAGTGCTCCCTTGAAAGAAGCCATAGGTGTTTCATAGCTCCACAAGCGCTGACTGATCTCTAGCACACCTGCCATGCTGCGGAGCTTGCTTCATGGCTTTTGCTCGTCTAGGCACATAGTCTTCCCGGCACAGGGCCTCTCCACTGGTGAGGGTTATACATCAAGCACACAGTTCAAAGGTGATCCCAATTCTTCAGCTGACTGCTTTGCCTTGCCTTGACTACTCAGCTAGAGAGGACTGCCTAACTCTTTGTGGAATGTGCTTCTCCCTTTGAGAGTTTTACCCACTCAACAGGTACGGTTGGTCCCGTAGTATGAGCTGGGGGGTGTTTGGGTGCCCCTGCTGTGGTCTTTTCCCCTCTGGTATGAACAGCTCTTTTTCTTTTTCCCCTCTGGTATGAACACACTCTTTTTCTTTTGAGGGAACTTGCTTTGGGTCTTCTGTTAGCTTTTGGATTCTTGCAGGCATCCCAGCCCTGTTGAGCAATCTTCAGTTCTGATCTGGAGTTCTAGTCACTTTCTGATTCCCCAACCTCTGCTGCAGGGATCACAGCTCCAGAAATCTATAGGGCCGTCTCCCCAGAGTTCTTTCTCTTCATATCCTCTCAGCATGCCTAGGCCATCCCTTTGTTCCCAGCTCAGTGGCTCCTGAACACAGAGATGCACCTAAGAGCAGGGGTTAACACAGCATCCTCTCCTCTGGAGCTCCCTCTTGTCCAACTCTTGACCTCCTTGATTAGGTCTCAATCTGCTTCTGGGAGGTACTGGAACTAATTATGCAGATTAAGAGCTTGCCGCAAATTCAAATAATCACCATGAGTTAGAGTAATGGGAAATTCAAGTGGGTTTTAGTACAGGTCAGATCCTTTACATTAAGCTCCCTACACCCTGTCCATATTTGTTGTTCAAAAAAATTGTGTCAAATATGTCTCACATTTGTGATAACGTAGCTAGGATTTGGTCCTTTTTTTTGTAATGAAGAGATTCTGGTTATAGCAAAAATTGGCCCGTGACATTTTCACAACCATGTACTGTGTATGATTGGTCCGCAAAGTCAACTCAATTTTTATTGCCATCTCCATCCATCAGTAGCCTTTATGAAAGAAGGGAAAATAATGTTCAAACTTTATAGCTCTTGAAGCAATGTGTCCGGTTTCCTGGAGACCATAAAAGAATAGTCATTGCTGAGGGCACAGACTTTGAGAGGTTCTCTGTGACGAACTTTGTCGGCACCCAGGGCAAGTGCAGTTCTGGGCTTACATACCAGCCCCACTGCCTACTAGCTGTGTGACCTCGGGTATGGACTTAACTTCTCTGAACCTTATTTTCTTCATCTGTAAAACTCTTTAGTTACACACAGGGTTTTGTGTTGCTAGTAATAGTGCTAGCTCATGTTTCGTCAGCCTTTAAATAACAGGCACTGTGCTGAATTGCTGTATAGGCATTATCTCATTTCATGCTCATAACAGCCCTCAAGACATGTATTATTAGACCCTGATTTTTATACATGAGAAAAATGAGACTCAAGAAAATGGAATTATTTGCCAAGAGTCAACCAGCTGCTAAGTATTAGAGTTGAGACCTGAACCCAGATGATGGCATCAAGATTCCCAATGCTCTTTGTTCTTAACCACTCCAATGTGTTTCTGTAAGGACTGAATGAGAGAAAATTGAGAGGCAGTAATAAATAACAACACACTGTACACTGTTGAATTATTTGTTACCATTAGAGCTATGATCAGCACCTTGAGGTAATCATGATCAATTTTTATTTTAGTTTAGTTTTTAGTTTTATTTTTCTTAAGCTCCTTAAAGCTGTAGATTCCAAAAGCATAGAGGAAGTTATGGAAGGGCTGTGAAATGTGACAGTACAGAGCCAAGACCCCGACTCCACTGATTCTAAGATTTATGCTCCCATTCGATGTTCTCAAATGATAGAAGGCACTACGCATTCACTGCTGTTTTGCGGGGGACCTGATGCAGAGGGGATCTGTTTCCCCCCTTCATTTGAGGACCTCAGGGAGGCACTCTTCTGATTATTTGATGTTTTCCTTTAATTTGAGTGATTCTTGGCTCTCTTTTGGATACTGTTCCCAGAGAGTCTATAGTTATCCTCAAGATGGCCATGAACTTAAATATATATAAAAAATACAAGTAATATTTAGTTTAAAAGAAATTCTTATGGGATTGTTAAAAGGTACAACAGAAGTTACAAAAGTCAAAGAAGGTCCACTAAAGCCTCCTGGTTAAGACCACAAGCCTGCTATGTAAACCTCTACCCTTATACTTACTAGTCATGTGACCCTGGGCAAGGTACCTGATGCCATCGAGTCTAAGATGTCATCAATTCTGTGACATCACTATTTTATATGCCAATAAAAAAGAAATTTCTGGGGTGCCTGGGTGGCTCAGTGGTTAAGCCTCTGCCTTCAGCTCAGGTCATGATCCCGGAGTCCTAAGGATCGAGCCCTGCATCGGACTGCCTGCTCAGTGGGAAGCCTGCTTCTCCCTCTCTCCCTCCCACTTCTTGTGTTCCCTCTCTGGCTGGGTTTCTCTCTGTCAAATAAATAAAATCTTTAAAAAAGGGAAGAAATTTCTAATTAAACAGTGACATAATCCCATAGCAGTAGCACTGTGTAATGTGTGCGTTGGCTATTATTGAATGCCTTGAGGTTTCTCCCATTTTTGGGTGGAGGGATCTGACAGTTTCTCTTGCCTTCTGCTGCTTAGTTTGGCAATCCTTTTGGATGTAGTGGCAACAAAATATAACAAAGTTTTCTTTTTGTGGGCATCTTTCTTCCATAGGTCCTGTAAATCACTTAATAGTCACTTTGCAAGAAAATCGGGAATTGTATACATTCCTCTGATGATACATATATTTGTTTTACTAATATCCAGTTGCCACCCTGCGGTCCTATTTCCAGCCCTTTTGGCCTACACAGTATCTTTTCTTTGCAATGTCAATTCAGAACCAACAGTCTTGAAAACATTAAAATGTCATCAAAACTCACTATGTTAAGTACTAACATTATATATAAATTCAAGTGAATTGACAGCCATATCAAGAAGTACGACCAGGCACACACACACACACAAGTGATAGCTACCATGCCAAGCTATTCTCCGGGCAGCAGTGATTGTAAGACACCACTGATTACAAGGTGCATCCTGATTTCAGAAATGTGAAGTGGGTTCTTAAGATAAATGAAATACAGTCCCTGGGCATTCTCAGCCTGTTTTCTTATTTGAAAAAATGAAACTAGTAACAATTTGCTTTAAGGGATAGTTGAGGATACAGTTAGCATAGTGTTGGACACACACTAAGTCTTCAGAGGAATTAAGGGGAAAAAAAAAACCAACTGGCTTAGTATCACTGTGAAAACCAAGCATAGGTCTGAAGATTAAAGGACAGCTAGGAATGTCTTAGCCAAATACTAGTGACATCATGGAGATGAAACTTTAAAACATGTTTGCTGACAGAGGCCATGACTCATAATAACACAGTGGTGAACTGTAAAGGGGACTCATTGGTTTCTTTCAAACTATTTAACTGGTTGTTTATTTGATTGATTTTTTTAAAGATTATATTTATTTATTTGAGAGAGAGAGCACAAGCAGGGAGTAGTGGCAGGCAGAGGGAGAAGGAGAAGCAGGCTGCCTGCCGAGCAGGGAGCCCAATGCAGGGCTGGATCCCAGGACTCTGGGATCATGACCCGAGCTGAAGGCAGAAACTTAACCCACTGAGCAACCCAGGTGCCCCTGACAGGTTGTTTTAATGACAGCAGAAAGTAACCTTGACTCACCTTTAGTGGACTACTTTAAGATCCCAAAATACCCAGTTTACTAAAACCCCACATTTGACCCTCTATGCATTTTTTCTCATTTAAAATCTTTTATATATTATAAAATGGTGCAACAGCTATGAAAAACAGTATGGAGGTTCTCAAAAAATTAAAAATAGAACTCCCACATGATCCAGCAGTCCCATTTCTGGGTACTTATACAAAGGAAATGAAATCAGGATCTCAAAGATATATCTGTATTCTCATGGTCATTACAGCATTATTCACAATAGCCAAGATATGGAAATAGCCTAAGTATACAATAGATAAATGAATGGGTAAAGAAAATATGGTGTGTGTGTGTGTGTGTGTGTGTGTGTGTGTGTGTGTAGAATGGAATATTGTTCAACCATAAAAAAGGAGATGCTCCCACTGTGACAACATGGATGGACCTGGAGGGCTTTATGCCAGGTGAAATAAGTGAGACAGAGAAAGAGAAATACTCTATGATTTTGCTACATGTGGAATCCAAACAAATCAAACTCACAGAAACTGGGGAGTGGTGATTGCGAGGGACTGAGGGCTGGGGAAGTGGGGAAAGGTTGCTCAAGAGGTACAAACTCAGTTATAAGAAGTTATAAATTCTGGAGGTGCAATATACAGCATGGTGACTCTAGTTAACAGCACTGTATTGTAGCCTTGAAAGTCGCTATGAGAGTAGTTCATAATGTTCTCACTATAACTGCAACAACAACAACAAAATGGTAATTTTGTGAAGTGAAGGCTGGGGTAACTAATCTTTTGGTAAACATTTTGCAACATGTATGTGTATTGAATCATCACACTGTATACCTTAAGCTCCCACAATATTATATGTCAATTATATCTCAATAAAGATGAGGAAAAAAGCAGTGGCTAACTCAAATTCCATGCCACATCGTGGACAGATGCTGGGAACATGATATTCAGAAAAAAGGGTTGCAGGAGAACACATAAAGCTATTATTTCATTTTACAGAGTTCAAACCATGGAAAACTCAACAATATGTTGTTAAGGGAAGCAAACACATATAGTAAATACTATAAAGAAAAGCCAGTGGGAGATAAACACAAGCTTCAGGATAGTCTTTCTATCTCTGGGTGCAGAGACAAGGACATAGATTCGCGAAGGTGCTAACAGGATTTCCAATGTCATGGTAATATTTTTTAAATCTAGGCTACCTTAAATTCTTTTTACATACTCTTTTGTATGTGATCTAATAAAAACCCCACTTATTTTTCCTTTTCTAGATTCACTGTTTTCCCCTCTCTGTCAATAGTAAGTCATCAGAAAGACTTGTTAATGCTCCTCCTGATACACCATCTTAGAGAGGGTGAAGAGGGAAATGTTTTCAAGCAAGATCACCTCATGCCCTGGAGTGGATGGCTCAGGCCAAGAGTGTAGGAAGTGGGGTGAGAGCAAGTATATTGGGAATATAAACAAATCAACTTACAGAATCCAGTTGTTTTCTCAGGTAATTGTCGATAGTTCAAAACACATTTTTGTTCAACAGCTTTTAAGACCTGCAAACAGACTTACTGGCAGATTTTCTGATCTATTATGGCAATGGAAACCATCTGATGCCTGTTTTCAAATGTGTTTGCAGACGGCCAGAACTTATGACTCAATTAATAAAACAAACGTGTGTATGAACTTAATGTAATCCTTTTGACCTTAATAAAGTCTTAAATCCTGAGTAAATCTGTTTTAAGATTGAAAAATGTACACAAAAGTGAAACATGTCATACATTTGCACTAGAGTTTATGACCCTTGCCTCCTGCCACTGCTCCCTAGCTAACTTGGTGCCATTTAAAGTGCTTCCCTTGCTGGTAGCAAATTATAAATCCATATCTCTGTAAGACGCTCTCATCAGCCCACAGGCCTGTGCATAAGTACACACACACACACACACACACACACACACATACACACACACACACACACAGTTTTCTTTCAGCATTGATGTGTTTGGCAGGTTGAAAAATGACCAAGGACTTTCTGTTCTAATTCTAAATATCATTGTTTGTAATGATAATATGCTGTTCATTTTCCTGGATTTTCCACTATGAAAATGCTAGGCACGTTACAATAAAATATATTCTTATGCAAATAATCCAAATAGGGTTTTTTTTTAACCCCCAGAAGAATGTGTGAAAGAACGTCCTGTCAAAAGCAAAATACTAAAGTTTCTCAATAGGCCACTATTCTTTATCTGAGCTGTTAAGTCTCTAAGTTATTATATCATTACTGAATTGAAAGAATAATAAAATAATACTGGATAGTCAGTCCCTAACCCCTCCCCATACACAGCAATTACAACTCCAGCTGAAAATGACTGAAATTTTATCACATCAAAGAAGACACCAGCCAGCCATAGCTGCATGAAAGCCTTTCTGGAGTTTTAAGTTCGATTCAAAAAGGGAGCTGTTTGGCATATTCTTCTCTTGTTTCAGAGGCCCCTGTCAATCAGCACAGCAGTTAGCAAGGAGCTCTACCGCTTCCTACGCAGCCAATAGGCAAACTGATGTGGCTCTTTCAACCTAGCTGGTTATCTAATCTACTTTTCTTAGGAGTGGAGTGTCGAGTCAGTAGATTTGGTCATGGCTGAAGTTAAACTTGGATGTTTTAATGTCATTAAAACATTTGGTTGTCAATGAAATCATGCCTTATGTTATCTGTATTCAAACCTGCTTTGCATAATTAGGTTAGTGAGGAAAGGAGGAGAGATCACTAAATTGACAAGAAGGAAATGCAGGTTCTGTTCTCCCCATGAACCCGGCTCCATTCGCAGGAGGCTTTGCAAGAACCTTGAGGATCCTGGCTTCATTTTGTTTTGGGATGTGGCCGTAGTTTTGTCTTGGAAAATTAATCATTTCTTCTACAAGCCAATATCACAGGATTGAAATTGAAAAGACAAATGGGCTCCATATGTAACATTTGGTATTACCTAAAACGTACCTCATCTTGCTCTGGCATCTCCAATTTTGTGGATGATGGAAAACTTAAACTTACCACTGAAGGCAACCGAGTTGTTTCTCATCTAAGGCCCTCTTTTAGGTAGTCATTCCCTGCAGTATTCAGACTCCCTCTCTCAGGACTGCATTAAGGGGTTTTCCCATTCCCTTTTCCCCACAGTGATGTCTGCATGCAGGGGAGGGCCTATGTCTGATGTCAGCAGCGATGGGACAGAAGAACTTACCGTTTTTTTCAGGAATGTTCTGCATACTTTGGAGTTACATAGTGTCCAGTGCTAATGCGTGCTGTAGTGTGGCTGTCTCCCTGTATTATCCACTGGGATATTCCTGGGCCCCTCCTTGTCCTGTGCAGACTTGTCCCCGCTCATTAGTGCTCTCAGTGTCTCCCATCCCCCGCCACCTACAGGCTTTGGACCACTGGAAGTGTTCTCAGAACCATCTGTGTAGACGTCTGTCCTGCTGATGCTGCCACACATAATGTTTCTAGAATATTGTAACTACTCTTTCTGAATTGGACGTGGCCATGAAAGTAGACCCCTACTAGGATATTCAAGATTCTCTCAATGTATTTAGGGCTCCTTTTGTTTGACCTACTCAGGGATGAGGCATCTTCTCCCTACTTTCATCTGCCCCAAATGTGTGCCCCTCTCCACCAACTCTTCCTCTCAGCACAGGAAGGATTTTCCTCTTCCTGGGTGGCAAATCCATTATATGACATATCCTTCATGCTCTTTTACATTTTGGTTAATAACAAGTCTTTATTCTCAGAGCCCAAAGTTTAACTCTTGCTATGTAATGCAATTTAAAAGGAGATTTAGAAACCCTCCAATGACCCCAGCTTTCCAGTTCATTGTCTCGCTAAGGACTTAGAAGAGTTCAGTTTGAAATCCAAGCTGAACAAAGACTTCTTTGTTCTAGGTTGTACTAGAAGCTCCCATCTCCACCCCTACCTCATCCTGCCACATTGATAAAATGGGTGAGGAGCCAGAGGAAAATATTTATGAAGAAGAAAACCTATAGCATTTCAATATTGTCATAAATATTATCTCTATTATATAAATATATCTTTTCAACTATTGATCATTTTTTATTTTATTTTAAGATTTTTATTTATTTGAGAGAGAGAGCACAAGCAGAGGGAGAGTCAGAGGAAGAGGGAGAAACAGACTCCCCGCCAAGCAGGGAGCCCCACGCGGGACTCAGTCCCAGGAGCCTAGGATCAAAACCCGAGCAGAGGGCTGACGCTTAACCAACTGAGCCATCCAGGCGCCTCTACTGACCACTTTTTATAGCATAGCATACTTTTGGTGCACTAGGCTGTCTGCTGGGGAGCCAGCAGTCTCAGTGTTAGGCATCAGACACCCAGGACAGAGAGTGAGGGAGGAAACAGGGCTGAGGTGCCAAATAAGGTTTTTTAGATTGAAGAGGAAGATTCGAAGTGTCTTGGAATTTGTGTCCCCCTTGTGAAAGCAGTTGAGAGTATGTGTTATCTCAAAGTGCTGGCGCAGTAGATGATACAGTTGTGTTTGAGAAGACATTGGAAGTACGTAGGAAGCGCCACATTGAAGTGTCTGTGTGAGCAGGTAGGTTGACATTGTCACTGGGCAGAGATGTAGACTCACATTTGTTGTTAATTTCTTACTTGAGTTCCTTCTGAGTTGGTGCTATCATTAACAATTTAGAACCATACTAGTGGTGTTTGAGAGGTAACAATTTTAGATTGTTAATCTAAAGCAAAGAGGTTGTTGATCCACAAACATATTTTAGCAAAGAGGTGGTTGATCCACAAACATTTTTTTAAAAGATTTTTATTTATTTGACAGAGAGAAACACAGCTAGAGAGGGAACACAAACAGGGGGAGTGAGAGAGGGAGAAGCAGGCTTCCCCCCAAGTAGGGAGCCTGACATGGGGATCAGTCCCAGCTCTCTGGGATCATGACTTGAGCCGAAGGCAGACGCTTAACGACTGAGCCACCCAGGCGCCCCTATCCACAAACATTTTTGAATTTGCTACATTTCAGGGTTCGTGGCCTTCCAGCATTATTTATCTCTGCAGTTAATAAATCTCATTTTCTTTATTTTATAGTAAGAAATGAGACCTGGGTGGAAAATGATTTTCTAAGGATATATCTCAACTCATTACTATGTATTTTATGATATTTCTTTGCTATAATCCTCAAATTTTAATTACAAAATAAGTATCTATGTAAAGCATTTGCATTTCAGTCATGGTATCATGAGGTCATCATACTTCCACACTTGAAAATTCATATCTTTTCAGAGCCTGAAAGAAGTGGGAGAGAGCATAAATTTTAGATCAAATGTGGTGGAAGTAGAAAAGCAAGGAAGGTATGCAGAAACATTCAAATAATTTTGAGATTAGTTTTCGACCTTAGGGGATTCTGAAATTCATTAATACTTTTATATCAACCTAGATGGTACCTTAAATTTATTGAAAAACTACTTCACTATGAGCTATGAGATGTTGGTCTTAGGCCCTGCACCATCATAAAATAGATTGGTTGCCTTGAAAAAGTCAGCCAACTATTCTAGACTTCCAGTTTCCTTATGAATAAAAATGAGATAATTTCCCTGGGTAATCTCTATGTTTTCCTCTACTATTCAGTAAGTCCATGTAAATTCCACATCCCACAGATCTATCATGTCTCTCCAATTCTCACATCCAGTCATTCACCACGTTCTGCTCACTCTCTCCTAAATATTACTTGACTTTTTCCATGCCCTTCCATCCCAGCTGTCATTCCCCTTGTTGAGAGCCTCAATACATTTCAGCAGCCTCCTAACCAGTTTCCTTGACTCCTTTCCTTATCTCTTCTTTAATGGCGTCAGGGTGATTTCATTATCTTTTCTTTAATGGTGTCAGGGTGATTTTCCTAAAACGCTAATTTGGTCATACTGCTCTCTTGGTTATAACTCTTCTGTGGTTGCTTCCTTACTGTAGCATAAAGCATGGCTTGCATGTGGCTCTCCACTTCTTTCTCCTCTTTCCTCTTCATTTTCAGTGATTACATCAGGCTGTTCGCATCACTCCAATGCTTCAAAACTGCAGGAGTTGTGTCAAATTCCTAGTGCCTGGTCCAAGGCCTGGTACTTAGTAGGTACTCAGTAAAGGTCTGTGGACTGTGTTGAGTGAATTCAATTATAAACGTGGCCCTACAACGGCTATCTGTCATGGCAGTCAATCACTCTCAGGCTCTTCAGCCAGAGCCCCAAGTATGGGTTAGGTGTGTGTCCTCTGCACTTCTTCAGCCCCCTCTGCAGACTTCTGTGGCAGCACTCATCACACTGCCTGGTCATTGCCAGCTTGCTGTTTTGTCTGCTCCTATGGACAGCAAGGGCGGGGGGGTGCGACTCAGGTCTCGGCTACTACTTTATTCCCAGTCCTAGCACATGGCAGGTACCCAATAACTAAACAACTGAATAAATGAATGAATGAAAGAATGGCACAAAAAGAGGATGTGATTTTATTAATAAATACCTCTTTACATCCCACTGGCTGCTACTTCTGCCAAAATGGAATATTAAAGCCCATATTTAAAGAAGAAAGAGACTTTACCCTAATAGCAAATATCCTGAAGAATGGGTTCTTTTGCTCTTCAAACTCTGACTTCAGCCCATTAAGGTGCTGGTGGAAAATGCAAGTCTTGACTACCATGGGAAACTTCATCCTCAGGATGGGGATAGGAAACAGCACTCCTTAGGAGTAGGAGACAGCTGGAACCATTGGAATGGTGCAGGAACCTTGGAAAAGGACAAATAATGAGAAACCATCAAGCATCAAAAGCTGAGAACCAGTTTCCATTGTGTGACTGTGTTGATTTTTGAAAATGAGAAGGTATTTATTTTACGTGCTATGGTAATTAAACAAACAAAAACCTATACGACCAAAAAGTGAAGATTGATACATGCGTAAAGTAAGAGCAGGGAAAATTACACTCACGGAGGAAAAGATTCCATATGTTCTCCAATACCTAGGCACAACTGGGTGCCGCTTTAATGACTTTCCAAATGCACCCCGTTGCTCTTAGGTATTGAAGAACATATGGCACGTTTCCCCTTTAACTGTGAATTTCCTTGCTTTTGTCAGTTAGTGTCTCAAGCTTAATGTATTTTAATGTAGCTTTTGCGGGTGTGAATATAGTCCGAAGTTGTTATTAAAGAGGCCATGTTAATAGTATACGCAGATGTTATCTCGTAGTCTTCCCCAAATATGCTGTGAAAATCTACATACATGGGTCTAACTTTGAAATTGTTAATAAAGGCCCTTCGAGAGTTTCCAAACCATTCCTCTCAGCTCCAAACTTAGCATGGATGATAAATGACCATTTAGTTGCCAATATAGCACAATATTTCAATTTCCTGCCTTCCCAGAGGTATTTGAAAGGTTGTACGAAGTTCATACTCACAGTATGTGTTGTCTACAATGCTGTGATCTCCGACTGGCTAACCTTAACCAAAACCTTTTCAATTAACTCAACACATTCCTGGAGAAAACCAGCCCACTCTAGATTCTGTATAAATATGTCTTTATTGATTTTCTTGGCAAAGACTCCCTAAATTATGGTGAAATCTGTTCTTTCAGATAATGTAGTAAAGGGAACATTGTCCATGTAAGACAAACACTGAACGAACAGAAGGATGATCAACATTTTATCTACAAGAAGTCACAGATTTAACTGTCTGTATTTTGTTGCATTCACAGCTTCTGAGAATGTTAATGAAAATCTATAGGAAAGGATAATAAAATCCTCATTCATCGTCCTGCCACCTTCCGCAAATCAAATTGTTTTCATTTTTTCCCTTATTTCCTTCCAGTCCCTGTCCATATGCGTACATAATTTTTACACAATTACACTTCCAGTGTAGAAGCAATTTTGTGATCTCCTTTTTTATCTATTTAAGTTTATAGCAATTGGATTCTAAGGAAAGCTATAGCATTTCCAAGCATGGGAAAGTCCCTGACTAGACTAGGTTGGCTCACTGTTTGCTTCCGAATCTTCATTGTAAGCAAGGGAGCCCAAAGAGGGCTGCTTGTGAGTGTCCCATTATTCAGAGCAACAGGCTGCCCAGAGAAAGGAGCCCAGTGGACAACTCCATTTGGGACTTAATATCATCCAAATAAAAGAAAACAAATAAACAAGGCTGATTATGGCTGAGCCTCCATTAGGCAGAATGCAGAATGAACATTTCTGAAATGTGTGACTTCTTGGGAAACTATCCTTTCTGTTGTCCAAGAACCTTAAACTTTCTCCATAGAGACTAAATCTGTGAGACTAAGGCTCATTTTAAGGGTGGTGAGTAGCAACACACACACTGATGAGTGCTGCAGGTAGAAATCATCACCACTTACGAGAGTGACAGAATTCCCACGTAAAGATTCATACATCCATTAATGGGTCAAGCACTTTTTAAAAAGTACATAGATAGTTTAAAACAGTCATTTTTCAATCAAAATCCAAGCTCTGTTTAATATTTGATCCAGGGAACAGTTCGCTTGAGGAAGAATAAGAAATTTCTAATATTATTTTCACAAAATTAGCAATGTTAGAGAAATAATGAAAATCCAAGTTTGCAGGTTTGCTGAGTCCGTGTCCTGGACCATTTTTCTCTGTTTATCCTCTGTAAGATTTAGCAGCAAAGAATCCCTTCTGGACGATGCTGCATCCCCTCAGCTGATCATAGCCAGAATGCGGCCGGCAGCTGTTGTGCTATGACTTTTACCAATGTCTGGAATATCAGATTTGGTCGTCCTTGTTTAACAAAGAAATATGTGTCATATGCTCTACGTTTGTTTGTTTTTTTTTTCCAATTTTGATTTAAATTCTGTCTGTACTCCAGACTTAGGAGCTAAGGCTAACTCATGAGATTTGTTTTGCTAAAATCCTGACAGACAGAAATGTACATAAGAATTGGTCAAACTTTCAGAGAAGATGGATTAACCCTGTTTAGGACATAATACTGCAGAGTTCTTAAGCTCCTCCTCCCCAAGTAGCCTTAACAGCAGAGGAGTGTGAACTCTCCGGGGGCACTGGAGCAGTCTGTCACACGCTTGAAATTACTTTGAAGATTCTGGTTTTTATCTTGAAATATCATAGGTTTTTGCATACTACTTCAGGATATGTTCCTGTTTGTTTTGATTCTCCCAAATACTTTACATTGTCAGGTAAATTATGTAACTTTTCCTTCCAGATCTTTAAAGCAAATAGATATTCCAGAAAGATATGTTTTTCCGTGGCTTAAGCTGGTTGTGTGTGACTTTTGAAAAAGTATGAAATAGTGGTTTTGAGATTTTATTTTTCAGTTCTTCAGAGATGCTTTAGAATTAATTAAATACCAGAGAAATATGAACTACCTACCACTGAACTTCATTCAGCCTGCCAGGTTACTAAGACGAGATAATGGATGTCAAAATGCCTTCAAACAGACGTTGGTGCTACTTGTTCTAGCATTGGCTGATTTCTCCTTCCTTTCTATTGAGGTGCATTTCAAGCTTCTCCAACTACCTTGCTTGCTCCTGCGAAGTTTTCATGTTAGAGTTTTAGAATGTGCTTTGGAGTGAGACAGACCTAGATTTAAATCACACCTCTGTCACTTAATAGCCTTGTCCCTTACCTTCCCCAACAGTCAGTTTCCTCATCTGTAAAGCGGGGAAAATCATATCCATTTCCAAGGGTTATTGGGGGATTACATGAGGTGATGTATATTAAGCAGCTATCATAGAAGATACCCTAATAAGGCCAGTTCTTCTTCCTGTGTACTTCATTGTCTGCTAGTACATCCGGGCTGAATTCTGCAGCTGTTCTTGCTCCTGGGCTCTGTGAGCTGGTATAGTTGGGTGAAGGAAGGAAGTCTCTACACCTAGCATTCTCCCTGTTCTCTTTTCTAGGTGTAGGGTATGGGGTTCTTTGTGTGTCATTTGACAGCAGCTGGAGATATCTGCACATTTTTCATGCACTAGATAAGTAAATAAAACCCCAAAGCCATCTAGGTAAACACAGTACTTTTCTAACCACATTCTAGGGCTGAACTATGTGCTACTGTGATTCTAGGATTTTCTTTGGTCAATGGTTTTGCATATTGAAATATAAATCACCCTCATTTCAGTGGATTTTGGTAATTTCTTCCAAAAATAAAGATTATTTGTTTTGGATAGGGATTTGAATTTTTTTTTTTTAAGATTTTATTTATTTATTTGACAGAGAGAGAGATCACAACTAGGCAGAGAGGCAGGCAGAGAGAGAGGAGGAAGCAGGCTCCCTGCTGAGCAGAAAGTCCGATGTGGGCCTCGATCCCAGGACCCTGAGATCATGATCGGAGCCGAAAGCAAAGGCTTTAACCCACTGAGCCACCCAGGTGCCCAGGGATTTGAAGTTTTGATCTTCAGTTTTAAAACTAGAATCATATAATAGTAACAAATAATGACATTATCCCAGACACTGTTCTGAGTGCCTTACAAATATTAACTTACTGGGCGCCTGGGTGGCTCAGTTGGTTAAGCGACTGCCTTCGGCTCAGGTCATGATCCCGGAGACCCGGGATCGAGCCCCACATTGGGCTCCCTGCTCGGTGGGAAGCCTGCTTCTCCCTCTCTCACTCCCCCTGCTTGTGTTTCCTCTCTGGCTGTGTTTCTCTTTGTCAAATAAATAAAATCTTTAAAAACAAAACAAAACAAAAACAAATATTAACTTACTGCCAGCAACCCTGTGAAGAGGGCAATCTTACTATCATTCTTGCTTTATAGATGAAATTGAGGCACAGGTGCATCTGGGTGGTTTAGTTGTTAAGCGTCTGCCTTCGGCTTAGGTCGTGATCCTGGAGTCCTGGGATCAAACCCTGCATCGGGCTCCCTGCTCTGCAGGATGTCTGTTTCTCCCTCTCTCACTCCCCCTGCTTGTGTTCCCTCTCTAGCTGTGTTTCTCTCTGTCAAATAAATACAATCTTAAAAAAAAGAAAAGAAATCGAGGCACAGAGTAAGTTAAGTAACTTGCCCAAGGCTGCATCATGAGTAGGTAGAGGAGCCAGGATTTGAACCGAGGAAGGCTACATTGCATTCAGAATCTGTTCACATGTGCATGCACACATGCACACATAGAGTCTTTGTGTGTATATATACATAGTGTATGTGTACTCTGTCTGTCTAGTTGCAATAATGTCCTATGTGAATGGTCTTTATATTTTCCTTTTTACTTAGTGGAGCATTTGGTGTCATACTGTCAGGGTTCAAATCCCAGCTCCACCATTACTTACTGCACTTCAGTTTTCTTATTTATAGAATGTGGACATTAGTGTAATACCCTCTAGTTCCATCCATGTCATTGCAAATGGCAAGATTTCATTTTTGATGGCTGTATAGTATTCCTGTGTGCATGTGTGTGCATGTACGTGTGTGTGTACACACCACATCTTCTTTATCCATTCATCTGTTGATGGACATGTAGGTTCTTTCCATAGTTTGGGTATTGTGGACATTGCTGCTATAAACATTCAGGTGCTAAGCAAAATAAATCAATCAGAAAAAGGCAATTGTCATATGAGCTCTCTGATGTGAGGAATTGGAGAGGCAGGGCAGGGGGTCATGGGGGAAAGGGAGGTAAAAAATGAAATAAGATGGGATGGGACCGGGGAGGGAGACAAACCATAGGAGACTCTTAATCTCAGGAAACAAACTGAGGGTTGCTGGAGGGGAGGGGATTGGGAGGGATGGGGTGGTAGGGTGATGGGCACTGGGGAGGGTATGTGCTATGGTGAGTGCTGTGAATTGTGTAAGACTGATGATTCACAGACCTGTACCCCTGAAACAAATAATACATTATATGTTAATTAAAAAAAAGAATGTGGACGTTAACAGTTCTCACTTCTGTAAGCCAAGATTCTTGGTTGGCACAACAGCATCCAACTCTGACTAATATAAGCAAAATGAATTTTATGGAAAGATCTTAGGGAGGTTGGCAAATCAGGCTCAGAAAATGGCAGAAACTGAAGGACCAGGTTGTATACTGCTTCTCTCGCTTCTAAACTCTGGAAGCTACTTTTGGCACCATCACCACTGACCACTTGATGTCTGTACTGCTAAAAGGCGTTACTTATTTCCTTTGCCGAGTCCTTGATGGGATCAGCCAGTTAGCCAAATTTAGGGCTTGCTCATGCCCTAGCCCAGGGAGCAGGTAGTGTCGGGATCTGGCATTGGTAGTAGGAGGTGGGACTCTGCCTTCCATCAAGACTCGCTCAGCAGTGGGATTTCCACAAGAGAGGATGTTCAGGTACCAGACAGCCAAAAAGCAAATCAAAACAAAGCAAAATGAACAAAACCACTGGATGAAAGTCTATGATTCCCCTCATAGAGTACAGTAACAGTTTGGTAATTTGATAATTATATGCTATTTCGTACTGGGCTCTAATATAAAGGACTGTCCTTTCACTTCTCATTTGTTCCTTTTTGTCTAAAGTTTTCCTGTGATTACCTCTTTTTTTAAAAAAATTCAATTAGCCAACATATAGCATATAATTAGTTTCAGATGCTGCATTCAATAATTTTTTAGTTGCATATGATTACTTTTAATCTTTGAAATGTCTTTATATTTGACTCTGTTCCCACCAGGTTAAAACTAGTTCTAGTAAGAAAAACAATGATTTCATATTTATATAGTTCTAACTTATTTAAATTTATAGCATTTCATTGAAACTTCACAGCAGCCTTGTGAGGTAGGACTTATTTTCTCCTACTTCCCAGTTGAGGAAATTGAGGCTCAGAGAATTAATATAAATTGCCCAAGGTCATAGCTAATTAGTGGTAGATCCAGGATTTGAATGCAAATTTCCTGACTCATCCAGTACTTTTGCCATATGTGCCCATTCAGGAGAAGAAGAGAAATTTCTTTCTACATTTAGGTCTTGTCTTGATTTTCTGTCCCTGGGACTGTTATAACTACCTTCCCAAATAAGTTGTTGATATTGTAGTTTGACAATTAAGAGCACAGAACCAAATCTGAATTCTGCCTCTACAGCTTCTTAACTGTGAGACCTTTGGCAGTTAAAACTCTTCCAGCATCCAGGGCGCCTGGGTGGCTCAGTTGGTTAAGTGACTATCTTTGGCTTGGGTCATGATCCCGGAGACCGGGGATCGAGTCCCACATCGGGCTCCCTGCTCTGCGGGACTCCTGCTTCTCCCTCTCTTGCTCCCCCTGCTTATGTTCCCTCTCTGGCTGTGTTTCTCTCTGTCAAATAAATAATAAAAAATCTAAAAACAACAGCAACAACAAAAAACTCTTCCAGCATCTGTTTTCTCATCTCCAGAATGGAGACACTGGTACCTCACTCATAGGATTCTGGTAAAGGTGAAATTAGATAATGGCCAAGAAGTGCTTAGCATAGTTCTTGGCACATAGTGAATTGTTATTCAGCTATTACTATTATTACTGGATGAATGTAGGAAAAGAAGGGTAGGAGAAGTAGGTATTTACTTTATTTTGGCCATCCAGACATTACTCCACTTTGCTTGAATTATCCTTATGTGCCTATATATGTGGTCTCTGCTTAGCCAATTCTTGAGAGTCTTATGAAGTCTAGCCTAAGTTTCATTCTCTATAAGGTCTTCTAGAAATATCGGTCTCATCAATCTCGCCCTTCTCTGCATGCCCGTAGAATTGGCATCATCTATATCATATAATTATGCACTTCTGAAGTCTTTGGTACAGTATTTGGGTCTCTTTAAAGTTCATAAAGTTCATATATTGAAACCTAATCCCCAACGTGATGGTATATGGGGGTGAGGGCCTTTGGGAGGTGATTAGATCATGAACATGGAGCCATCATGAATGGGATTAGTGTCTTATAAGAGAGGTCCCAGAGAGCTCCCTCTCTAATTCTGCCACGTGAGGACACAGTGAGAAGTCTGCTGTTTGCAACCCAGAAGACAGCTCTCCCCAGAACTTGACCATGCTGGTACCCTGATCTTAGACTTCCAGCCTCCAGAACTGTGAGAAGTATGTGTTGTTTATAAGCACCCTCCTCCTTCCCAGCCCGTGGCACGTTGTTATAGCTGCTCAAACTAAGACAGCTAGATTGTGAACTTCTTGAGGATGATGGTTAGTTTCCCACAATGACTACTAGAGGGCTAAGAAAGTGCAAATTGTTGCCTGATAAATGTTTGTAGATTCGTTTGAAAAGCCAGTAAAATTGCTGAGTAATAGTACCATATATAGTGTATCTCTTCATTTTTCAAAGCGCCTTCCCGAGTATAATAATATAACTTCATGACCCCTTGTAGAAAGACACAGAACAGTGAGAAAGGCCTCTCCTGTTTTCCTCTCATTCTTGTTATACTGTCTAGTAGGAGTCTGTATTTCCAACTTTCTCTGCTAAAATTTCCCTAGGACTAGATCTAGCCTTAATTAAGCAAGCAGAGAAGACTTTGATCCTACGGTCTTTAATTAGCATCATATTCAAAAAGGCAGGGGAGGCAGTACTTGAAGAAGTCTGAAGCAAAAGGTCCATTGAAGTGCCTTGCCCAATGACTCTGATCCTCAATATCTCTTGCACGATGGAGGAGGTTTTAAGGGTTCTGCTCTTCTGTGACTTAGACAGTATGTTGCTTAGGATAATTCTAGCTGCTGTAACCAGTGACCCTCAAAATTCAGTGCCTTAACACAGTGGAAGTGTATTTACTAGTTACATGGTGGTCCAGTATGGATGTTCCTGGTCAGTGGGAGTAGTGATAGGGCTCTTCTCTGTGTATGCATTTAGGGATCCAGGCTGGCAGAGGTCCTGACATCTTCAACTTGGGGCATCCAAGGTTGCCCTGAGTGTCAACATCCAATAGGTGGAAGGGAAAAGAGCACAGAAGTTTGTGCATAGAAGGGCCAAGCCTGGAAATGTTGCATATAACTTTTGTCCCTTTTTCATTAGCCAGATATAACCACTATTAACTGCAAGGGATGTTGGGATATGTAGTCTAGCTGGGTGCCAGGAGAACATGCATATTGATGATGTAGTCTTTCCCACAGATAAAAATAACAGTTTTTTAAATTTTTTATCTTTATTCAAAAGATGGAAGTAGGATATCTAGAACTTTTTTTATTATATGCTTTCTTCCATTAGAATTTATATTTTTATTCATAGATTCTTTTTTATTGTGTTATGTGAGTCGACATAAAATACAGCATTAGGGGGCGCGTGGGTGGCTCAGTTGGTTAAGTGACTGCCTTCGGCTCAGGACATGATCCCGGAGACCGGGGATCGAGTCCCACATCAGGTTCCCTGCTCAGCCGGAAGCCTGCTTCTCCCTCTCTCACTCCCCCTGCTTGTGTTTCCTCTCTGGCTGTGTTTCACTCTGTCAAATAAATAAAATCTGAAAAAAAAATACAGCATTAGTTTTTAATGCAGTGTTCCATGATCCATTGTTTATGTACAACACCCAATGCTCCATACAATATGAGCCCTCCTTAATACCCATAACCAGGATCACTCATCCTCCCACCCCCCTCCCCTCTAAAATCCTCAGTTTGTTTCTTGGAGTCCACAAACTCTCATTTTTAAAAAGATTTATTTAAGAGAGAGAAAGAGAGGGAGTATGGAGGGGCAGAGGAAGAGGCAAAGAGAATATCTTAGGCAGACTTCCTGCTGAGTGTGGGGCTCAATATCATGACCCTGAGATCATGACCTGAGCCAAAACTGAGTCAGACACAACTGACTGAGCCACCCAGGCACCCCTAAAATAACAATAATTTTATTTTTTTAAATTTTTTTTATTTTTAAATATTTTATTTATTTATTTGACAGAGAGAAACATAGCTAGAGAGGGAACACAAGCAGGGGGAGTGGGAGAGAGAGAGAGGCAGGCCTCCTGCTAATCAGGGAGCCCAATGCAGGCTTGATTCCAGAGTTCATGACCCGAGCCGAAGGCAGACGCTTAATGACTGAGCCACCCAGGTGCCCCACAATAAATTTAGTTAACATCTTGGGACACTATCCTATGCCAGGTTCTGTGCTGTGTGTATTTATATGCATTATCTCATTTAAGCCTTGCAATGCTAATGAGGTGGGCACTATTTTTAGCCCTATTTTTCAGATGAGGAAACTGAGATTCAGATCATTCAACAAGCCCCTTCTAAGGCTATGCTCTGAATCTGGACCGCTTTGACCCTGGAGCTGGACCTCTTAACCTCTCTATTTTATAACTGTCCTCTGTGATAATCCTGTGTTAGAATATCTTCTACTGGGTTCTAAACTAATGGGAAGACAGATCATTTAGTGGAGGGCTTTCTTTAGTTCTTTGGGTATTTATATCACATTATAACTGGCCAACCTCTTAGTCATATTTCAGCTGTCCACAGGTGAGCCTTCAAAAAGTGGCCATAGATGAATTATACTGCTTCAAACAGGTTCTCATCCACAGTTTCTCTTGGAACACTGTCCACACAGAGTATATGAAGTGTATATGAACCTAGGGAATGATGATTGGAAATGAGGTTGGAAGTTTCCCCAGCTACTTCTCTGACGAGGTTTCTGGTTCCCTTTGCGTCACATGCGACACAAATATAACTGCATTCCTGTGGTATTGAGAAAATTCTGCTTTGGGGAGTGGCCATCACCAGATAGGCCAGGAAGGGAAACATTTGGGAATGCAAATTGGCACAAGTATACGGAAGGCCGACTGAGGTCTGGAGTGGGGTTCCTGGCGCAGGACAGCCACCTGGAGATGGCAGAGCCCTGGTGAGGGCCAAAGCCTGCTCCCCGAGTGTGGGGGCGTTGCTGTGGCGGACCCGCATTTCATACCAGTTGATTGACCAGAGATGGTGGCCTGACTGAGGGGGTTTGGAAGCCTGCTGTGCGGCCAACCAATGTGGGGAGAAAAACATAAACTGAAAGAATCGCAGAAGTGTTTACTTTTCAACCTGTTGTTCTGGTATCTTGTCAACAGACTCTCTTTACCTTATCTATTTTCACTCACTGCGACTTTAAATGCTGAGGAAAACAGCTACTTTTTTAATTAGTTTTTATGACTTGGCTGGCCATAATGGGAAACGGAAGACATCCCTTCTTGCCCCACCTCCCTCGCCCCACCTTTCTTACCTCCTCGATGGTGCTGCTAGACTGAAGTGGGAATTTTGGGTGTGCTGGTTACAGCAGAGAGAGCAGTTTGCAGCGTAAACGTGCACGGTGGTCCCTGGAACTGTACTGGGGGTAGGGAGCCGCCCAGCCAAGTCGGCTGCTGGTCAGACAGCCTCCTTCCAGACGAGTTCAGGCCTGTTGCTCCCACCAGTTACTAAGAAAAGGTTTGTGATGATCAGTGAGTGGAGGTCAGCAAGAAGGCTTCAGGCGCTGTGCCAGGTGCCCGATACAGAGATGCAGAAGACACGGATCCTGCCCCCAAGGAGCTCAGAGTGTACGGGCAGGACACAGTGATAGGGGTTAGCGTGGGGGAAGCCATGGGGGCTGGAGCAGCAGAGGGCGTTGCCCTTAGGCACTGAAGACCTAGGCTGTTGAAGGGACAGCCCAGGGTGTGACCAGGGTGACCTATGGTGGTGAGTTTTATAGAGCCGGGGCTTCCCCGAACCTAAACCTCTTAACAGCATCTCAAGCCTGTGAACATCGTATTTTGGAAAATGAGTTTCTTCTCTCTTTTCTTCACAAAGAAATATTTTTTGTTCCCTTCATAAACATTTATGTGATGTCTGCTCCAAGCCAGACAGGCTAAGGGCTATGAAGAGACTCATCTGTGACACTGATAGGGATAGGAGGTAGGGAATCAGTGGATCAACAAGTCACGTGACAAGTGGATGCTAGAGACCCACACAGGGCATTATGGGAGCACAGAGGAGAGATACCTAATGTAGGCTGGGAACAGGGCGTGAATGCTGTTAGTCTCTGAAAGCTTTTTGATGGTGTGAGCCTGAGCTGAATCTTAAGGAGTCAGTGGGAGTTAGGCAGGACAAAGGGAAAAGGACACAGCAGAATGGGTGGGAGAAGGCATTCCAGGTAAAGGGAATAGAGCGAATACGTAGGCAAAACTATAGTATGGTACCGAAAATAATTCAGTGATTCCATTTTGTCAAATGGATTTTAAATTAATGTGTCTATCTGATTACAGAGATAATACAAATTCTTTGTAAATTATAGAAATTATACAAAGCTCAAAGAGAAAAGGAGAAATCACCGTGAATCCCTTCACTCAGCACTGCAATTAACATCTTGCAAGTTCTTCTCATCTACGCAACAGTGTATTGTGATCATTTTCTCAAGTCATTAAATAATCTTTACGTCATGGTTATTGGCATCGCTATAGTATTCCATCGGATTTGTTTAACCAAGCCCCTGTTGGTGTTTGTTTAGATTATTTATATATATGTTCATGTTCACAAATATAAGTAATGTTATAATTAACGACTTCTCATAGACATCATGGCATAGGGGTTAGGAGCAGGGACAGCTTGTGTTTGGACCCAAGCTCTGTAATCCCCAGACTAATTATTTAACTTCCATGTGTTTCCACGTCCTCATAGGTAAAACAGGGCTGAAATAGTACTATCCTTAGGAAGTTGTGATCTTTAAATGAGTTAAGGCATGTCAAGTTCTTAGAACAGGGCTTCCTACCTAGTAAGCACTTAAGAAATCTTTTCTACTATTAATTTTATATATTTCTGATAATTTCCTGAGGATAAAACCTTGGCATTAGAATGGCAGGATTGAAGCATATATTTATTTTTAAGGCTTTTAATGTATATCATCAAGTTGCTGTATAGAAGAGGCATACCAATTTACTGTCTTACCAGTAGTGCATGACAGTGCCTTTTATCTGAACCTCTGTTATTACTTTTCCTTCTCCATCACCATGCAAATGCTTCATGGGACAAGGACCCTGTCTAATTCATCTTGTATCCTTATTACTTTGATACAGTGCCTGATAGGTAACAGTTGCATACAGTTGCATAATTATTATTTGTGAAATTAGTGACCTATGTCAACCCTGAATATTTTGTTGTAAAAGTAAGACTTATTTTTTTATTTTTTTATTTTTTAAAAAGATTTATTTATTGATTGATTTGAGAGAGAGAGAGAGAGAGAGAGAGAGAGAGCGAGCGCACAAGTAGGCAGACAGAGAGGCAGGCAGAGAGAGAGGAGGAAGCAGGCTCCCCACTGAGCAGAGAGCCTGATGCAGGCCTCGATCCCAGGACCCTGAGATCATGACCTGAGCTGAGGGCAGAGGCTTTAACCCACTGAGCCACCCAGGTGCCCAAGGCTTACCTTTTTAAAATATTTTTTAAGAATTTATTTATTCATGTGAGAAAGAGAGAGAGAGAGAGAGAGAGAGGCAGAGAGAGGCAGAGAGAGCATAAGCAGAGGGAGAGGGAGACTGGACCCCTGGACCCCGGGATCATGACCTGAGCCAAAGGCAGATGATTAACGGACTGAGCGGCCCAGGTGCCCCAGTGTGGCTTATTTTTAAGCAAATACTTTCTCCAAGTTTATTTAATAATTGAGCCTTTTAATATTGTTTCTGGTATTATTTTAATTCGCATTTCTCTGACTGAATGAGACAGAAGATGCTTTCCTCATATTTATTGGCAATTTGTATTTCTTCTTTTGTGACTTGCCTTCTCATATCATTTGTTTATTTTTCCACTGGGGTATTTGTTCTCTATTATAGATTTGAAGCATTTTCTTTGTATTGGAGAAATTACTCTTTTTTCATATATGATATAACTCTCTGAGTTTGTTGTCTGCCTCTTAATTTTGTTATTGGCATTTTCTTGACATGCAGAATATTTTAATGTTATATAGTCAAATTTATCCTTAGAGTTTTCTCTTTGGTGTCATACCTAGAATGACTCCTTTACTCCATGACAGTGTTTTCTTTTAGTTTTTATGGTTTCAGTTTTTACCTTTAACTTTTTATATCATCTGGAATTCCTGTTAGCTCAATTTATCCCCACATAGCTAACAGTTGTCCCAGCATTTTTCTTTCCCCACCGATTTGAAGTATCATCCTTATCATATACTATATTTGTATGTCCTGTAGGGACTGTTTCTGTGCTTTCTTTCCTGACCCATTGATGCCAGTTTACTCCTCTGCTAGTGTCATGCTGTCTTAATTATCGTTGCTTTAAGAAACATGGAAATATCTGGCAGGGCAAGTTCTTCATTACTCACATTTTTGTTCAAAAATATCCTTGTTATTAAATATATCGATAAGTATAAAAATGGTGTTATGTACATACATATTCTGAGATTCACAATTCTCCAAAATACTTTTTATTGTCTTTCAAAATATGCAGGTATTTTTACAGATTGTGGTCCTAATAGAGGGCTGCTATAGCCACAGCACACACGGTCTTCCTTCTATGAAAACATTTCCAGTCCCTTATTATGCAAAGTATTATAGAATTTTACAGTTTTTTTAAAAGATTTTATTTATTCATTTGAGAGAGAGAGACAGAGATTGAGGGAGAGCATAGCGGCAGAGGGACAGGAAGAAGAAGACTTCCTGTTGGCCAGGAAACCTGATGCGGGGCTCCATCCCAGGACCCTGAGATCATGACCTGAGCCAAAGGCAGATGCTTAACCCACTGAGCCACCCAGGCACCACCGAATTTTATAGTTTTTACAAGCTAGAAGGTACCTCCAAGATTATCTAGTCCAGCTACCTTATTTCACAAGTGAGGCGTTCAGACTTCAGCGGTCAGGCCATTAGTCAGTGGCAAAGCCAGGGAGAGAACCACGGGTTCCTGCCTCCATGATACCAGCACAAAAGAAGTGGTAATGAATAATTATCATATCATCTCATGCACCGACATCCATGAGAGCATTTGACACTTACCCTTTGATGCAGAATTCTCCTGAGATTTGTTTCTTCTTTCCCTCACTTCCTCACACCCCAATTTAAAGGTCTAAACAAACCTCTCTCTGCCTCTATCATAGACTTTATAAATATAAATGTTGTATGTAGTACATAGTATTTTACCAGAAAACTACAATAAGATAAATTTAGGCTATGGTTTGAGCATATAATTATAGCATGTCATGAAACAAAGAGAGTTAAAAATACAAAGCTAAGCCCACAGCAATAAATATTGTACAAGACACTGATTATTTTACGGAAATCTGAAAGATTTACAAAACCTCTGCTTGAAGAGGTTCATTCGGCTTTGTAGTGCAGAATCATCAAATTGGGTTATGCTTTTGGATGGGCCCAAACTGTACCTTTTAAAGGAAATGTTTAACAGTTAGGGGATTAACTTCAGGGTTTTTGGAATAGATACGGAGCCTATCACGTTTAACTCACTAGGGCTTAAATCAGCTCTGACTGGCAAAGACCAAAAATTGTGTTGACCTCAGATGTCCATGTTGGCCTCTTGAGAAATGTTTGGATTATAACACTTAATACTCTGAGCCCAAGTAGCACAGTTGTACTCCCAAAAACCTGCAGGCTCAGAAATAAAAATCTTTGATGGGAGTTCTTGCCAAGGAGTCAATATTGAATAGTCAGAGATCATGCAAGGTTGAGAAGTAATTATGTAGCTAGGATTTAAACTGGGGTAGGAAGAGATTTGAAAGAGGATAGGAACCTCCGATTCTATTCCTGTTTGAAAAGATCTGATATGTAAGTGCACACTTCAGTGTCAGCATTCAGGAATGTTTTACATGGCTCATAAAGGCAACTGTTTATAATAATGGGTGCAGGAGACCTCTGCCAGTCTTGGAAAAGAAATTGCTTTAGTGGAAGAAAGTCAGGCACCAGTGAACTCCTACTACTGGGTTATATTAAAATGTTATGCCCCCTTCATTTTCATCAGTAAGAGTTGAACACCTTTTGGGTATGTAGCATACCATTAGGCATAATGGAAACTCTTGGGTTTGGGGCTAGGTTCCATGGTGTAGTGGACAGAAGTTAAGCAAAACGAGTGGTCTCATTTCAGCCACTGTGTCTGGGCAAAGCACTCTTCCACTTTCAGCTCAGATGTTACCCTTTCTGAGTCATGAAGAACACCTCTAAGAATCTGAAGACTGTTAAGGCTTGCTGCAGAGAAATGCATACACATGTATTACCCCTCCCCACGCCCCCGCAACACACCAGGTTCAGAATCTCTGGATGGGGTGATAGCTAGATCCATTTCTATTCTACTAGGACCTCTGCTCCAAAAAGTTTCTTGACAAAGTAAATTATAGGCAGGAAGCTATAAAAATATGAGAGGGTAGTCTTGAGTTTATAAAAGTGAGCGATATCCCCTTAATGGTTATGTTTTTAATGATGGGCTTTCCCACCTCACGTACACGTGTGTGCGTGTGTGTGTGTGTGTGTACATGTACATGTGCATATGCAAAATTTGATGGACAATGACCAATATAAAGAGCTTAGCAACCATTTACTAAAACCATGGCCTTCCTCTTATTGTCGGTAATTGTGGTAGTTGGTCTTCACTAAGAAAGGTAAATAAATGACTATGGTCAGGTTGTAGGTGTAATTCTATTCTCAGAAAACTGAAATATTGTTTATTTAATAATTATACTTTGCCTTTGAGACACACTTTGCAATGACTAATACAGATAGAATTTTCCACATATTTTGTAACTGAATTTTAGATTCACATTTGCACGTGCTGTGGGCCAATTTAAGCCCAATATGTGGCAGAATGAAGCTAAAGACCTGTTATTGGGGCATATCTAATGATCTTTGTCTCAACTGGGTTATGTTTATAAGACTTTTATTTTCATGTAGTCATTTTTATAAAATGATAGAACAAAATACAGTAATATATTAAATGATTACATAAGCACTGATGCTTGTATAAAGATGGTGACCCAGCTAAAAATGGAATTGTTGCCTAGTAGTGCAGACGGCATAAAACTCTGATGTCAGAAAGTGAGCGATCACCTTTAGGTTGGAGAACTCCAACCATCGGCAAAGTTAACACTCAGATCCTCTGCATTGCTCCAGGAAGAAGTTCCAATAAAAAGATTAATTCAGGGCACCTGGGTGGCTCAGTTATTAAGTGACTGCCTTCGGCTTGGGTCATGATCCCAGAGTACTTGGATGGAGGCCTGCATCAGGCTCCCTGCTCAGCGGGAAGCCTGCTTCTCCTTCTCCTATTCCCCCTGCTTGTGTTCCCTCCCTTGCTATCTTTCTCTGTCAGATAAATAAATAAAATCTTTTTTTAAAAAAAGTTTAATTCCACTCTTTTTAAAAAACATCTTTTTTTTTTAAGTTTTTATTTATTTATTTGACAGAGAGGAAACCACAGCTAGAGAGGGAACACAAACAGGGGGAGTGAGAGAGGGAGAAGCAGGCTTCCCACCCAGCAGGGAGCCCGATGTGGGACTCAATCCCAGGTCTCCTGGATCATGACCTGAGCCGAAGGCAGTCGCGTAACCAACTGAGCCACCCAGACGCCCCTTAAAAAACATCTTTTAACATGAAAGTTTTTTTAAAAGCAAAAAAAAAAAAAAAAAAGTCCAAGAGTGCTAAAAGGGATTTAATGGCAAACATTGTTCCCTTGCCCCCATCCCATTCCTTAGTGGCAATCTCTTTCAAATCTATAGCTATTTCTGCTGATATTTACCTTAATTCTTTGAAATTATGCACATACACACTTTTTTTATTCGAGATTACACATCACCTACTGATTTTTTTATTTTGTCAAATCTGGATTTTAGCTCACCTTCCCCTCCCACGCCCTCCATCTTCCTAATATATCTCATTTTTTTTGTTTAAATCTACATTATACTTTTCCTTTTCTTAAAAAAAGGTTTTATTTATTTATTTGACAGAGAGAGAGATCACAAGTAGGCAGAGAGGCAGGTAGAGAGAGAGCAGGATGCAGGCTCCTTGCCGAGCAGAGAGCCCGATGTGGGCCTCGATCCCAGGACCCTGAGATCATGACCTGAGCTGAAGGCACAGGCTTTAACCCACTGAGCCACCCAGGCACCCTACATTATACTTTTCTTACCATGTTTTTACAAGTATCATCCACTGCTGAGCCTACTGATGAACTGAGACATTTACTTCCTTTTTCAGCATTTTGTTTTTCCTGGAGTTGCTTGATGACTACATTTTATGTTACTTTTTTCTTTTGTATTACATTTTATGAAATTTTCCAGCATGCTTCAACAGTTGTGTAAAGAGGCTTGTAACCATTTTCTATAACTTGTCAGATAAGAGAAACTTAAAGCTACAGATTTAGCAATCTGTATGCAGATTTCAAAGAATGCAGATTTCAAGACGTCAGAAAATATTTTGTTCATTACTGTATCCTCGGTGCCTAGAACAGGTCCTAAAACATAGTAAGTTCTGCATAATACTTGGTACGTGGAAAATAAAAAAAATATGTGTCATTACTTTGTTCCTCTGGAAGCATCCTTCTGAACCCTCCTGTTCCCATCTGGACTGACTGCTTGCTCCACAGCTGATGTCTTTGGATTGACCTTTACATCCTTATTCTGTTAGATTTTCTGTGTCCTTGATGCCATGTCTGTTTCCTTGCTTTGCACCCTCATTTTTGTAAACCACATCTTCCAGAAGCTTCTTAAGCTTGAGAAATTTTTTTTGGAAGATACATAGTGCACTTGCATAGCTGAGACAGTCTGTAGCATGTACTTGCTTTATTATTATTCAGTTGGGTATCAAATTCTTTTTAAAATTTATTTTTAAAAATCTAATTGAGCCACATTGCTTGATCAAATTCTTCTTTAAAGATTTTACTTAAAAAAAAAAGATTTTACTTATTTGAGAGAGAGAGGAGGAGGAGGGAGGGGAGGAGCAGAGTGGGGGGGACAAGCAGACTCTGTACAGAGTGTGGAGCTCGACATGTGGCTCAGCTTCACAACCCTGAGATCATGACCTGAGCCAAAATCAAGAATTGGACACTCAACTGACTGAGACACCTAGGTGCCCCAATATTTTATTTGAAAGACAGAGAGAGACAGCAGGAGTGTGAGCAGGGGGAGGGGCAGAGAGGGAGGGAGAGAGAGAAGCAGACCCTGTTGAGCACAGAGCCAAGAGAGCTCGGGACTTGATTCTAGGGCCCTGGAATCAGGACCTGAGCCAAAATCAGATGCTTAACCATTTGAGCTACGTAGGTGCCCCTGGTTGCGTATGAAATTCTAATTTGAGAATTATCTTCATTTAGAATTTTGAATGCATCGTTCTTCCAGTATTATTATTTTCCCACCCTTTGAAGGCACTTATGTGTGAATTTCCTCTTCCCTAATGAGCCACTTCTCATTGCTCCACCCATTTTCTGCCTCTAAATACTGTATTTTGGGGTTGCAGATATATCCTAGTGTTTCATTATCTATTGCTATGTGATGAACTACCAGAAAACACAGTGGCTTTAAACAATAACCACATTCTTTTTTTTCAGGGTTCTGTGTATTGACTGGTCTCTCCTCCATGAGATGTCATTTGAGACTGCAGTCATCTGGGTGCTTTGGTTCGTCTCCATGTGGCATTCCCATTGGCTTGGACTCTGCTTGGACGGCACCTAGTTTCCAAAGGGAAGGAAATGGATGCTGCCAGTCCTGGGAAAGCTTGTGTATGGCAGTCTCAGAATGTCACTCTTGCTGTATTCTATGGTCAAGGCCAGTTACAAGTCCAGCCTATATCCCCAGGGTGGGAAAATAATCCCCAAGTGTTGATGTGAGGAACAGCAGAGGAAGCAGGGAAGGCTCGTGAGCAGTCATCTTTGGAGATTACCTACCATAGCTAGTTTCATCAAAGATAAGAGTTTGTGATGTGGCTTTTTGTTCTTCTTACTGGTTGTGCATGGTTTTCCAAGAGGAGAAGGGGACAAATATTTTTACCATCTCAAAACCAGAAACCTATTCAGCTCTTTAAAATCACTTGCTTATTAGATATCAAGAGATTATACTTATGATTTTTTCTTAATTCATTGTTGGGACTTGATTCTTCAGACTGCCACAGCAGGTTGTTACTTGACATTAATTAACTTTGGCTACACGGAGCTGGCCAATGAATTAAATTAAAAGGTGACAGGGAGTAAGGGAAGGAAGCTAACATCCTACTGTCTATCCATTTATTTATTCAGCCTTCATTCTTAAAGAGATATTAAAATAGAACTCTTTATATTTCAGTATTAGCTGAGGCCACAAAAGGCTGAGAACAACATCCCCAATGCAAAAGTGGGACCCCTTTATGGAGGACTTGCAATAGGGTTTATAGAAACTGCTTTTGTAATCCATATCCCATCAGCAATCCTGAAGGTACAGAAAGGGTGGAAAATAAAGACGGAGGGAGAAAGACCATTTCTTTATAGAGAATTGTTGGGTTGCTGTAGCATGCCTTCACTTCCACCTCGCTTCAAGTAGGGTGGAGAAGTGGGTACTGTCCCACATTGTATGTCAGATGAAAGGGACTAGAAGAGACCATCCTGAGGGCTTGATATATGTCCATTGAAGTTTAGGAGACATAAAACACAGGTATCTGATTCTTGGCTGAGAAATCTAGAGGCTACATCTGTGGACCTAAGGAAGAAGAGGAGGGGAAGAGGGAGAGAGAGCAAGAGTAAGAGTAAAACCCACAGAGGGAGAAAGGGAGATGTATTGTTTTGTTGTGGTGGATGATTTGCTTTTGTGCTCTGGGCCAAGTGGATACGTAGGGGAAAGTCAGCTTGGAGACATCTTTAAAAAGGACTCTGTCCAAAAGGTTACCTGGAGGGAGAGGCAAAGTGTCCCAGCACGATGTGATACTCAGAATCCCAGTGCTGAAAGGTGGAGTCATAAGAGGCCAACCAGAGGGGTAGACATATAGACTAAGGGAACAGAATTGAGAGTCCCCAAGTAAACCCATACATCTGTGTCAACTGATTTTCCACAAGGGTGCCAAGACCTTTCACTGGGAGAAAGGATAGTCTCTTCAACAGGTAGTGTTGGGACAACTGGATAGCGACAGGCAAAAGATTGAAATTGGACTCCTACTTTACACCATATATAAAAACGAACTAAAAATGGATCAAAGGCTCATACATAACAGCTACAACTGAGAAAACATAGGGGTAAATATTCATGACCCTGAATTTTAGTAAGGAAAATGACAGCAGCTAGCATTTCTTGAGCTCTTAGTAATAGCCTGGGCACTTACATTTGCATTATCTCATTGAATCCTTGTAATCACCTTAGGAGGGAGGGAGGGAATAGTATTGCCTCCATTTTATAGACTGAGATTCAGAGATGTAAAGTGACTTGCCCAGGGTCACACAGTTTGTAAGCGGTAGGTCCAGGAGGTAAATCCTGATCTACTTGACTCGATAACCCAAATACTTAAAACAGAATACCACACAGCTGCCCTGAAGCGTCCAATTGCTGACCTGGTTTTCTTGATGGGGGAAATCAGGTTGGATGCCTGACGCTGTTACTGCTGACTGCCGTTCAGTCCCCTGCCTTGCTCTCTCATTTCCTACTTCTGTACCTTCTGTACCGTCTGCAGCTGGCCTAGGTCCTCCTGTGTCTGCAGGAGGAGAACAGCTGGGTTAACCCTTTCCTTCTTTAGGGGATCTCGAGGGAGGGTATGAGCCAAGTGCTGCTCCTGGCATGGTTTTACTCTTCATTAAAAGTTTATGTGCATTATGCACTTCATTATATGCAATTGGGTTTCTTATATGGCGCTCTAGTGCATAAATGACTCCCTAGACACATTCGTGAGTTTCCATTGTTATGAAGGCTGGCCAAGTCACAAGGCAGACGTGTTCTGAACTATTCAATTATTCCCAGTACAATAACCAAATCCAGGGGAGGTTTGGCTTTACACCCTCCACAGGACTGCTTGCTGGACAGCGTCAGTATTTCTATTGGTCAAAACCTTTCAATTTTCAAATATGAGTAACCAGGAAGTTGGGAAAGGCCATGGGTGGACTATTACTCCCCTTTTCAGTTTATCATGAGTTGACCTGTACCTTGTTGCACTGTGGGCTAGTTTATACAATACAAATGTAGCTCCTAGAAAAGCTGGTGTTTCTATACTGAATAGATGATGAGGCCATGGGTACCATGTTCTTGGAGGGCTGGGAAAGAGATATGCCTTCATGTATTTGTTCACTCCATCATTTTCGATTGATACTTACGGAGCATTGACTGGGTAGCTGGTACTGTAGTAGGCACTAGCTGCATCAAGATGAATATAAGACATGATGCTGACCCTCCAAGGACTCACTGTCTAGCGGGGCAACAGGTAAATGTACCATTTCATTGTAGTGTAATAGCTGTTAGGGGAGAGGTAGGTTCAGAGTATTATGAGAAATCGAATGAGATCGTGGTCCCTGAAGAAAACATGGCTGATGAACAGCCATTATTAAAGTCAGTACTTCTCTTAGCAGAAAGGTATTTGGCGTCAGGGAAGTGGGCTGTCAGCTGGCTGGGAGAGAGATGGCCCCCTGGGTTACCTGGGAACCCTCATATGGAAGATGGCCGACCTGCTGCCAGCCTGGTACCCCGCAGAGAGGAGGGCCGTGGGCCCAGAACTGTGAGGTGAGCAGGAAGAACATCTCCATGGGATTGAGTTTACTTGTCCCAGCAGTTACGATGTCATGTCAGTTCCTATAACATCTTGATTCCGCCCCTTCTCTCCATCACCTCTGCCACCATTAAGGTCCTCACTGTGTCCATCTCGGACTGCTCCCTCCCTTGCCAGAGGGCTAATGTGAAAGAGAGGTGTGCAGCAGTGGAGGAGGGGGACTGTTTCAGCAGTAGGTGGCCCCCAGATGCTCATAGGCGCAGGCAGCTCGCTCCTGTGCCTCTGCTCAAGATGTTCGTGAAAAAGCCCATGGGCTGGAATCCAGCCAGAGTTGTTTAGCTTTTTCCTATTTCAGGGACCCAGAGAGACATAACATTTGCTAGTGGATACTAGAGAAGCAGGTCTGATAGCCTGGCTGTTTCAGGCAAATCCATTACTATTACCAGAAGCAGAACTTGAGGGCCACGAGCTCCTGGTTCGGTGGGAGGGTCAGGGTGGGTGATATTTTCAGCCCAGCTCAACTATTTACTGACTGTTGGGACCTTGGGAAAGTTACTTAACCTCTCTCTGAGTCAGGTTTTTTTCCTCAGCCTTAACATGGGGAATAAAAATAAATTAATAAAAACTTAAATTCAGTTTTTTGGAAAGTAAAAATAAAAATTATAAAAACCTCAGAGAATTGTTAAGATCGCATGAGGTGATATATATAAAGCAATTGGAGTAGTGGCTGGTATATAGTAATTTAAATGTTTACAATTATTGTCTTTGATATTATGGAGAATAAGTAGCTTTGTTATCATGATTATTTCTCTGATTTTTTTCTTAAACAGTTATTTCCATATTGATAGAAGCTTCTGTAGTGTTTTAAAGTTACCAAGTAGGGCACCTGGGTGGCTCAGTGGGTTAAAGCCTCTGCCTTCAGCTCAGGTCATGATCTCAGGGTCCTGGGATCGAGGCCCACCTCAGGCTCTCTGCTCGGCAAGGAGCCTGCTTCCTCCTCTCACTGCCTGCCTCTCTGCCTACTTGTGATTTCTCTCTCTCTGTCAAATAAATAAATAAAATCTTAAAAAAAGAAATAAAGTTACAAGTAGCCAAAGACTTCCGTGCAGGGTACAAATTTTTCCTGGCTTGGAAATATAGCTTGCTCTGTTGCTGAAATGTATTTAAATCTATTTCCCAGTGCCGTTCATTTATTGCAGGTTCTTTCCCAGAGCTTGGTCATGTTTAGAAGTACAGTGCATATGTCACTTTCTTTCCAGCATTGAGGAACAGACGCAAGAAGAAATGGGGAACAATTTTCAGGGAATGCTTTTTAAGGCCATGCTAACTGAAGCTGTGGCCAGAAGGAATATTGAGGTTTCCGGGGCTGTTTCAAGGTCAATAACAAAATGTTGTGTTTTGAGTCAGGTCCTCTCAGGGGGCTCCTACCCTTGTTATTACTTGTTATTGGTGTCCTCTGGAGTGTCTTCCCCACCTGCACTTTCTTTTAGAACTGATTTGTGGTTTCTTCTGGATCTGGTTAATGAAGATGGGAAATAGCCACCACTTCATTTTTAAGTGGCCCTCCCTATTGTGAATTAAAGGTAAAAAGGTGCTGAGGCAAGTTTAGATAAAGACCAGTAATCACCAAACCTTCAAAATGCAAACAAACCAACTCCAAGTAAGAAGCACATAGCCCAACTAGCGTTCTATAATACAGAACCTTAGAACAGAGGTCAGCAAAATTTTCCCGTAAAGGGCTAGATAAGTATTTAAGTTTTGTAGGCCATAAGATATCTGTCACAACTACTTGACTTCACTATGGTAGTAGGAAAGCAGCCATAGCTATACGTATGTAAACATAGGCATGGCTGTGTTCTAATAAAACTTTATTCACAAAAACAGGCAGCAGACAGGATTTGTTCCAAGGGCTATAGTTTGCTGGCCTCCAGTTTAGAGACTGATAGAAGTCCAAGCTAGGACAGGGAAATGAGCCTTGGGGGCAGAACATAAGGCTCTTTCTGATCCCATGGATGATAAGTGAGGAGCCATAACTGGCATGATCCTTTATTGAAATCTTCAGGAAGATGAAGGGACAGTTAAGAACACAGTCTGTAGGGGCGTCTGGGTGGCTCAGTTGGTTGAGCAACTGCCTTCGGCTCAGGTCATGGTCCCGGAGACCCAGGATCGAGTCCCATATCGGGCTCCCTGCTCGGCGGGAAGCCTACTTCTCCCTTTCTCACTCCCCCTGCTTGTGTTCCCTCTCTGGCTGTGTTTCTCTCTGTCAAATAAATAAAATCTTAAAAAAAAAAAAAGAACAGAGTCTGTGGGTCCCCACTCCTTAGAAACTCTAAAGACATGGGGGTGGGGTGAGAGGATGGGCATTCTAGCTAGTCCATGGTGATTTATACTTTGGTATGTCATCAGAAGGGTTCAACTCAAGGGGAGGTAATGGAGCTACCATGACCTGTTGACCCTGTTATATCATCAAAAGGAACAGCTTTTTGCCCAGAAAATGGTGGATTTCTTCCTAGTGATTCTTACATTATCCAGAAGCCTCTAACTTGTTGTAGTTCTTTGTAATATTCTAAACATGTCAATAGCAATTTGCTAACACACATAGGCTGTGTGTGTGTGTGTGTGTGTGTGTGTGTGTGTGTGTGTGGTTAAACAAGCACTTTGGTTAATACCTCTCTTCGTTCCCTTGAGACAAAATTGTAGCTTTGGGAAGCCCTTTGGCAACTTTGGCCTGAAGATTGCCATCACTGGTGTGCATAGTGTTGCACAAAGGAAGGTATGATCCAAGGAAAGCAGCCCACACCAAGAGCAGGAATGACTGAAAAGGCATCTGATGTCTCATGTGTTTAGAGGAAATTCAAAATACCAACCTTTGCCCATCGTTGCAGTGAAAAGAGGGGTCAGCACTAGCTTAACAACGTGATACCCTGAGTCTTGTCTACTTGTTGCGGGGGAGGGAATGACGCATATTTAGCAGAGGCAGACCTTTATTTAATTAGCCCTGGTATAACGATTTCTTGTCTTTTGCAGCTACACTGCTTTAAGAGAGTGCCTGGTACCTGAAGGCCGACTCCTACTGGGACTAATTCCATCCAGACAGCTCCAAGTATGTTCATTAGGTGCTGATTAGGTTTCACACAGGTGGGGAAGGTTAGGGGCACAGATAGAGAGGCGGTGCTGATTGTGTTAAGCATAAAACACCATCTGTTTCCCAAGTAAGAAAGGGAACTGCCATCCATGCTTCTTGAGGGATAGCAGTGGCCGCGGAAGCTGCTGCCCCCTCCTTTACTTTCTTTCGTCCTCCACTTATATTTACAGGTCTCATAACAAGTTGGGAAAAAGTAAGAAAACAGAAAATAATCTATCTGAAAGCTGTTGAAAGAGATGCTAAATTCCTAACCATCACATTCGGGCTTGTGATCAGAATGAATGGGAGATTTTTTTTTTTTTTCCAAATGCAAGCATTGTACTTCGCATCAAAATAGAATACTACATTGATTCCTTTTCAGTGTAAGGACTTTCCCCCCTCCCCACACACACAAGGCAAGCAGCCTTCCCAGTTAGCCAGCTCTTCAAGGCACTTTAATATGGTTTTGTTTGGGACCAAAGAATGCAAATGAGCTGAAATGCAGATTCCCCTTTTCTAACAAAATAAACAGCCTGGAGGCGCCTGGGGGAGGAGGGGTGGCCGTTGTTGGAGTGAGCTGATGGGCACTTGAGTTCACCTGATAAGGGGTCCCTGCTACTTTGTTGCTGCCCACACAGAGCCAGAGGCTCACAATGCTGCACTCATTCCAGCCAGCCTCCCAGAGCAAACCACCCTGCCACCTGGCCTGGCCCCATTCACCACTCCTCTTTCCTGCTGAAGAAAACTTTCCTGCCCAGCAGGTGGTTGGGGGGGCCCATAGTGCTGCGCGAAGCTTGTCCCCGCTTCTACTCTTCAATTCATGACCTCACTGGTAAAGAGCCCCATCTTTATTATTGTTAGAGCTCCACAAAGCCAGCTGGAAGCCAATCAGCGTGACTCCCACCCCCACCCCAGGCAAATGAGGGGAGCAGGCAGCCTGGCCCTAGAGTGATGGCCAGCTAGCCATTCTGGGGGTGCGGTGTGAGATGTGCAGCCTGGGGCTGGGTGGGGGAGGAGAGAGGCGAGCCTAGCTGGTGCCTGTCCCCATTGGATTCTCCAGGGCAGCTTTGTTGTACTTCTGGGGGAGTCAGTCCCCAGCATGCTGCAAGGGCAGCTGCAGTGGGGGAAGGGCCGCCTATCACTGCTCTCAGACACAAAGAGCCCCGGAGACTCCTTGACTCTGGAGGCTGCCGCTGGATAACTAACCTCCCAGCCTCCTTCCCAAAGCACAGTGATCCTGGCTGCTTCTGGAGATGTGGCCTCCCCCCTCCCGTCCCCCCCCATACATATATCTCCTCAGCAGGAAGGTTTCCCAAATTAGAAATCAGGTTTCCAATAAGGCAATTCCACCCCCCTGCTCTTGGCT
>PITA01011459.1:0-66591 GCA_004023965.1 Spilogale gracilis | reverse complement strand
TATATTTGGTAGCTTGTGCGGTTTCTCCTCCTTATTGTGGGGGTGGGGGGTGCAGGGTGGAGAGGGAAGACGCATCCTTCATTGACAATGAGAAATTATGTGATTTGTCATGCGCTTGGATTGTGTTATTAGTATTATAATAATTACTATAAATATTAATAATAAAGTATTATCAGCGTTATTTCTTCTTCCGAGACTTTCCTCGCCCAATATTTACAAATACCGCACAGTGCCTCGGCGGAGGAGAAACAGAGCAAGGGGAGGGCAAACACAGAAAGAAGGAAAAGGGGAGGGAGGCCGGAGAAAAGTGGAAGAGGAAAGATGGAGGGAGAAAAAAAGCAAGGACGGCAAAGATGCTGGAAATGAGGAAGGGGAGAGGAGGGGGGTCTAAACAATCAGGACAGTACCACCGTTTGCAAAAGGCCCTCGCCAGCTGTGTCCAAACAGGAGGAGGCCGCATGTGCTCCTTGCGGACTGGGGGCTGGTGGGGGAGGCGGAGCAGCACAGGGACCCTGGCGTGGGAGGCCCGGGGAGGAAGACGAAGAGGAGTCGGTGGAGGGGGTGCAGAAGGCAGAGTCCCGGGGCTGCCTCTCCAGCCGGGATTCTTTCGCGTGGGCTGGGGCTTGGCCACCCGCCGGGGGCAGCCCCCTGCCGCCGCGGTTGCTGCTGCAGTGATCCCGCTCGTATTCCTCCTGAGCCCTCTGCATCTTCCGCTTCTTCATCCTCCGCTTGTGGATGTGGAAGGTGGAGAGGGACAGCACGATGAGGCAGAAGATAAGGGTGACCAGGACAATCAGCACCAGCGTGGAGGAGAAGGACTGGAAGAGCTGCTGTCCTACCTGCGTGATGCAGGTGCCGCCACCGCTGCCGCCCGCGCCCGGGCCACGGGCACTCCCGTTGCCACTGCCGCTGGCGTTGGGGGAAGCAAAGGTCCGGTTGAGGAGACACGGCGGCAGCGCCAGCCTCAGCTCCTTGGGCGCCCTGGCACTCATCGGCGCTGGGCTGGGAGGGGCCGGGCCCACCAGACTTCCTCTCTTGGGCACACCGTTCCCACAAGGCAAGAAGAGGACGGAGCCCACGCCACCCAAAACTACTCCCTAGTGCGGGAGGGGATGCACGCGCGAGCGGAGGACTGAGGGAGCAACTGCGGGCAAGCAAGCCGGCCGGGAAGCGAGCGGTGCCCAGGAGATCCTCTCCGGCCCCGCCTGGAACGCGTGTCCGCGTGCCCTTTTCCTCTCCCAAGGCACCAGGCTGCAAAGAGAACAGGCTTAGTTAGGATCCCAGCCTCTGCCCAAGGGAGTGCGGCGGAGGACTGGAAGGATCAGCCACCACCGCAAAGCGGCCCTCTGGGCACACTGCCTCGGCAGGGCGCTACCCGTCTTCGCCACAGCCCCGGGGACCCTAGCCCGCCCGCCCCTGGCCGCGCACCGGAGCCGCCAGCTTTCCGCGTTCGCGCCACTCGTGGGGTAGGGGTCTGCGCCGGCACCGCGGAGAGACGGATTACTCAGCAGATAAGGCAGTCTTCCTGGGCCCTCCACAACTTTCTAATTGCAACAGACACACAGCCGCCTGGGAACATGGTCCCCGCCTCCCAGAGCACCGACTCTCCTTCTTTCACCGTCTTAGTGGATGTCTTCCTGTGGATCCTACCCTTCCCAGCACCCACCCGCAACCGCCCAGCGAGCGGGCTCCGGGTACGCAGTACTGCCTTCCCTTCCCTCCCCCTTCAGACTCTTCTTCCCTGGCCGGCTTCAGGTCCCTTAAGTCCCATTCCCCAAGAGGGGTACCACAGCAACCACATCCCACTCAGCCTCTGTCCGTGGCCACAGCTGATGCGCTGGATCGTGCTCCCTCCATTCTCCAGCCTTCTTTCCTGGCACCCCCGCCCCCCAACCAGAAAAAGAAAAGCAGCTGAAACACCTTTTTCAGCTAAAGCACATTCCCACAAACGCCCCCTTTTCTCCATCTCCCTGTGCCCCGCACTCGGCAGTATCCTGCTCTTTCTAGGGAGAGTGGAAATGGAAAGGTCTGGGTCCTCGTGTGCAAAGTTTGGGAAACGGACCTTCCCTTCAGCGCCCCAAGCCCCAGCCTGAGGCTCTTCCCGGGGACCAAAGCTAGGCAGACCTGCAGCGCGCAGCAGAGCCCCCTTGCCGTGCTCGACAGGCAGCTGCAAACTGTTGCACTGCGGAGCAGAGACCAGGCGCGCAAGCCGGGGCTGGGCAGGGTGGGGGCCGAAGCTACCACCAGGGGTGCCTGCGCAGGCCGGCCGGGGCCATGCGACCCACTCGCACCCCGCCACCCGGCAGCCTGGAATCTTCAGCAGCACCGCGTCTCTTACCTGGGGCCACCAGCTGGCTGCAGGGAGGGAGCCCCGCCGCGCGGCTGCAGTGGCGGCTGCAGAAGGCGCGGAGTGAAGGGGCCAGAGACCAAGCCTCGCTGCTGCCACCGCCGCTGCCGCTTCGGGGAGCTCAGCTCGCAGCCTATTGCCAGAGAGGCCGGTGACGTCAGGCAGCCACTGCCAGGGCTCCAAGCCACCCCTCAGGCCCCCACCCCACCCGCATACCCCAACATCTCGTCCTGGCAGAGTGAGCCTCTGCCACACATTCCCAGTTCCTGGTCCTTCCCCTGTCGGGGGCTAGGTCCGAGGAGCGACCCCCAAAACCACGCGGTGAGCAGTGAGCGACCCACCTTCTGCACTCCTAAGCCTGGGAAGGGAGGAAGCTTCCGCTCTCTGGCTGCCCCATTCCTCACCCTTGATCTTTTTCCACATGGTCCCAGGAAAACATTTTTATACTCTAGAAAGCCATCTCCCCGCAGGCCACACATTTGATTTTTTTTTCTCCGCTCCCTCAGCTGATGAGGACTGCTCTCTTCTGCAAGCCTGTCTATACTGGCCTGGTTCTGAACAGAAACTGCATGAATATGAGAAATGAGAGGGGCACTTCTGAACATGTGCGACAAAACATGAACTACAAACACCAACATGTATTTAATATTGAACAATGCAAATTAACTGTTTTCCTCTCCACCAGAGTCTTCAAGTTATCTCTCACTCCACCTAACCCATGGTTCTCCTCTACTCACTCACATACTCATCTCCAGGCCAAGACTCACTCCTTATATTTAACACTCTCTTCTGAAATCTAGACAGTTGTGTGCAAACAAAGCACACTTGAGGCTTACAAGGCAGGATGGCGAAAATAACTTAGAGGAGTAAAGAAATGAACTGTCCTATGAAAATTCAGAGTGTACCCCTTACTTCACTTCAGTTTTAACAACGGCCTTTCAGCACAATGGATAGATTTTCCTGAAAGATTCTCATCACCTTGCCTACATCTAGGCAGAGATTAATCAACTCTTGTTTTAGAACCCTTGCAAAGGCATGAATAGTGCACATCGTTACACTAGGCAACTTTAAAATGAAGTATTCTCATTTTTCTATTGGAGAAACCAGCTTGGAATAGCACTTAAAGACACTGTATGGTCTTTGGAAGCATTCACTTGTCTTATTAAATGTGCATTTCCTTCTCCCCCCCCCCCGTCTTTTCCTCCCATCTTTGAGTCTAATATAGTCCCTGTACAATATTTACCTGCAAAATGGAGTGCTGCAGTAAACAGCGCTTTTTAAAAACTTGCTATGCATCTGAATTAGGAGATAGCAGGAATGACTGACACTTCCCCTAACTGCTTGCAAGTAAGGGGTTTATGAAAAAGAGGGCATGACAAAGGGAGTAGAAGTTTGTTTGTCTGTACTCTGGGGGTCCCTTTGGACTCTGTGTTCCTATATGGTCCTACTCTATTATCTCCTTTCCCTCTCCTTGCTCATGACTTACATATGAAGTAAGAAGAGCACCATCTCTCTTCCAAATTTTGTTTTCATTTATTTGAATAAAAGCCATCAGATTTTTCCTCATAATCATCTCAATTAAAAAAAAAAGTATCCCTATTTAAGTTAATACCAGGACATGCTGAATAATGCAAGATCATTTCAGAGCACAGATTAATGCCTTTGGCTGCCAGACTCACATGGTTAATGATGGCCAATGGCCCCAGTACTGGCTTAGCTTTCCTGATGAGAATGCGGGCCCCAGTGCCCTGTGAAACCCACCTGCCATATTTGGACATTCTGACTTTGATGGGCTCAGTGGACGGAATGATGAGCCTTGTGATCACTAAGTGAGACTTCATCAATAACACCTGACATGCAATGCCCCATTTTTGTACAATCTTGCTGCTCCTGAAAAGTTGAGTTTAGTCAACATTTTGTGAGGCAAATCCAATTTTGAATACTCCAAAAAGAGATGTGACTATTTAAAGAGACTCTTTAGAAAAACTGTCTTGTAAAGCAAAGAATCTTTACATAATTAGAATTAACTCTCACTAGTCTGTTTTCTAGACTTAGAAGAATGAGTTATCAGGTTTCCCCAATGAGAAACATGCATACCTTTACAATATGTTGTAATGGGATTACAACATATATAAATATAAGTATAAATATAAGTATAATGGGGTTCCTTTGCACACCAAGATTCTAGGACATGAGTAGGCTGCCATTGTTCTTTTTCTTTTGTTATAAATGATAACCATCTGTTATACCACAAGTGCTAAAAGTGTCTGCACCATTTTACACAACCTATGAAAAGACAAGGTCTTACCTTGGAGAATTTATGGTCTACAGCAGATAAATGTGATCCACAAGACAATGGTATTTAACTGGAAATGATTTAGGTAAAGACATCAATTTTCAGGTCAAAATCCCAGTACACTTCCTCCCCTCCCTTTCTCTTTCAAGAAGAATGGGCTATAGGTTCATAATTTGTTCTTATCCAGAAAATGAATGTGCCCATAGACTTGGGTGTCACTGGGTAGTAGAATTCAAGCCCCAGGAACACCAGGAACAGCAAGCACACACACCTCTGGGTCTGCAGACACGGAGTTCACTGAGGTGTTATATGATTTGGGAATATCTGGCACAATGACAGGACTTCTTCTAGACAATATTCTGCCACTATTTTTGCCCCTATACTTCTCAAGCCACACCTTCCAGACTGGAGGGCCAAGAATCTTCTGAGATTCCCAGTGTCTTCCCTTTCTAATAGGAATGGCCCTCTTGACTTGGGCACACTCCAAATATTCAGCAACATACAACATTTGCTCTCAGTTTTGATGAGGGATCTCCATCTAGCGTAGACAGAAGTACCAAGTACCACATAGGCACCAGTTACATAAATCCAGAAAAAAAAAACCATTGGCTCAATAATGACAATGAGTGCTATTATTATTATTATTATCTGAAAAACACCTACTATGTGCCAGGCTGAAGTAGCGTTAATCCTCAACTTAACCTTGCAAAGTTACTTTTGCCAAAGTATAAAATTATTTATTTATTCATTCATTGGCTTATTTGCTCAACAAAAAACCTTTGACTCCCTGCTGTATGTCAGGTGAGGAAACTAAAGCTCAGGGTAGCTGAAGACGATGTCCAGGTCACTTAATCATTTAATAGTAAGTATATTATGGATATCAAACCTAAGTAAACAGACTCCAAAATAAGTATTTTTTTCATGACTAGTGGTCTCTCTCTCTCTCCCTCCCTCCCTCTCTCTCTCATACACACACATGCGCGCGCACACACACACACACACACACACACTCTTTCTAATTCTATCCCTACTTCAATTCTATCTCTGTTTCTATCTACAAGTATGAACAAGTAAAACGAAAAAGAGCACAGCTGCTTGGTTGAAGCAGAGGAGGGGACGTGCAAAGCCCCTCCCACAGCAGCAGTCCATCAGACTCTCAACATATGCCCTTGGACAGAGCAGTGTCCAGTGTGGCAAGCCCTCTATTCACCAGGTTACCTAGGCACATCATTCTGGACCACAGCCACATGACACATGCAAGGCTCCTCATGGATTTACAAGGACTTGGTGAGAGGATGTTCAGGTCCTGATGCTCCTCCTAAATCATCAATCTTGACGACCCTGGGCCTTGAGCATCCCTGCACTCTGTAAGCTGACATGTTGCTGTTAAATCAACTCTGGCTCAGCCAGAAATTAATTAATAAGCAAAGTGACTATTGAAGTTCTAGATCTTGTTCAAGGTACCTAGTATTATTCTGATTCAGTTTTCTCATCTGTAAAATGAGAATAATAGCAACAGTATTTTCTCTGCAGTGTTATTTTATGCACTAAGCATACAGTAAGCATTCAGCAAATTCGGCTATAAAGAAAATTACTAGGATTAATATATAATCCCTGATAGCAGAAACATCGTACTGTTTTGGACATCAAAGTTCCAGAAAATTCTGATAAGTTTGAGGATCCTTTATGATAAGTTTGAGGATAACTATAAGGGTAAAGGGACTGAAAACAATAACAGATAATGAAAAATTCTAGGAACTAAGAATATGAATCTTAGAGATAGAAGGACATCAGGGATGCAGCAGAGAATCTTTAAATGTTTGGAGCATCATCAATAGAAGATGAATTTAGCCTACTCTAGGTACTTATGAGAGAAGTGAAATATAGTAGAACAGATGAAGGGTAGAAAGCATATTTCAATTCACTATTTTGATATTGGAAAGCCCTTTCAATAATCACGCAGAAGACTGCCATCAAAAAGATTGTCATCAAAACCAGCAATCTTCAAAATGGGGGACTCAGATCCCTGAGAGTACACTACAATTTTTTTCCAGGGGTAAATGGGTATGTCTAGTTTTCAAGGAATCATTCCCCAAATCCACAACCTCTATGTCCTTTTCCTTAAAATGTTTCTAAGGTTAAAACTTACTCTTTGTTAACATTCCAACTTTACAAAAGAAGAACCCACATCTGCCAATCCTCACCAACCGTACAGTACTCAGTATGAAAACAAAGGAATACCATGAAGTTGCAGAATTCCTGGTGGGGCAACAGCAAAGCATAAAGATCATTTGTAAGAAATACTGATGGGACAGTGCCTTATTTCATCCAGGTGACAGGCTCATTTTAAGGCTCTATGTCTAATCCATATATTGATTTATCTTAGAATTAAAATTCAGAAGTGACAAGTTGTCACAGGCATACAAAGTTTCCAGTTATTTAAATTGAAAAATGAATCCAGACTTTTGCACAAAAAGTAAACCTCATTTGTCTATTTTGATTAACAATTTGAACTGCATTTACCTGATAGATCGTATGAAAGACATATTATTCAAGTTGCATGAACTAAATCTATCAATCTTATGTTCTGAAAAAATATATTTAAAGTACATACATGATATGGGAAATGCCAGAAATTAATTCTTTACAAATATTATGGTTAAAAAAAATTAGATGTCAAATTAAAATATCCAAAGGAATCCATGATTTTCCAACATTCTTTAGGGAGTATTCAGGAGAAAAAAAACTTTGAAGATTTCTATTCTAAAGCATCCAAATCCTGTGACACTATCTGAAAAGTTGCAAATCCCAACTAGACTGACCCATCAGGAATGTTATGATAATTTCATACAGGGGTAAGAGTTTAAACCAGGTAGCTTCTCTAAGTTTTAGAAAGGTTGAGAGCCTACACACCTCTATACACCTACCAAGGTATTTTTAATCTCTAGTTACATAAACATATGCTTTGTCCCTTTATACCTCGTAATAAAGCATTGTCTAATCAAGCCTCAGACCCACTTAAATCTGGATATCTGTATCAAAAGTCAAGATTCACCTTGCTATATTATCCCTGACTGCAAAAATCATTCCTTCAAAAAAGAGTGTGTCCCTACCATGTGCCACCAACTGCACTAGGTGCTTAGAGTATCGGTGACCAAGGAAGAGTCTCTGTAAGCAGGAACTTGCATTCTAATTACATGCATGGTTATATTCTGATTATCTGGTCAAAGGTTAAAAAGGCTAACATTCTTCTCTTTTCCTAACATATGTAAATAAAATATCACTTGCATCAAAGAACAGAAGAATGTAAACTACACAGACTGATGGATGTGAAGCTAGAGAAGTCAATAGGTAAAGAAAGATGGACCAGCTGATGTCAAATAATTCATAAGATCTTTGTGACCAACAACTCCTGGAAAATGAAAGTTTTGGGTCATGATCAGAAAGTCAGTGCTTCTTTCAGGAGCCTTTTGTAAGCAAGAGAAGCTGAAAATATTTCCACCATGCACAGAAAGGTCTATCTAGACCAGGCTTTCTCAATCTCAGCAATACTGCTTTTGGGGTCAGGTAATTCTTTGTTGTGAGAGACTGTCTTATGCATTATAGACTGTGGTGGTAAACACAATTGTCAAGATGGTCTCTCCTCTTCCAATTATTCAGTCAAAAGCTAATGGGGGCTGCTGTGAAGAAACTTTTGCAGCTGTAATTAAGTTCCAAATAGGTAATCTGCAGTTAGGGAGATTATTCTGACAAGCCTGATCCAATGAGGTGAGCCCATTAAGGGAAAAATTTTCTCTGGGTAGTGGCAGAAAAGAAAGACAGAGATTCAAAGCACAAGGTCAGGGTAGGGGTTTGAGGGGAGTTCAACATGCCATTGTTGACTTAGAAGATGGAGCGGGACATGTGCAAATGCAGGTGGGTGCCCTTTAGGAGCTAAAAATGTCTGACAACCACCAAGGAAATAGGGACCTTAGTCTTAAAACCACAAGGAACTGAATTCTGCCAACAATGTCAATGAGATTAAAAGTGGATTCTCCCCCAGATTTTCCATATAACCTACCAACACCTTGATTTCAGCCCCCTGATACTCTAAGTAGATAACCTGGAAAAGCACCCTTCCCAATCTCCCAGACTTCTGACTTAAAAAACTATGGGTTAATAAAGGAGTGTTGGTATAACTGCTTTGTTACACAGTAACTAATACCTTTGTTTAGAGGTATCCCCACCCTCTACTCACTATACACCAGTAGTACCATTCCCTAGGGTACCATCAAAAATAGCTCTAGACATTGACAACTGTCACAGGGATGGGCATACAAAACCACCCCCGTTGAAAACCACTGCCCTAGACATACAACTTCTCTCTATACAGTTAGGAAACATTAGTCCAAAGGAAGAGATGGGAAGCTTGAGCCCTACCCATATTTTATGACAATTTCAATTACTTTTTTCTCTGAGTTGCTGAATTTGATCAAGATGGAATGATACCATCAAGAATTCTCTTAGAAGTCAATCTATAACAAATTAAAAAAAAAAAGTCTCAGGGATCAATCAAGAGCATTTAGAGGAGCATACATTGTTCTAACAAATATTATTGCCTTCCATGTTAAACAAAGATTTACACAAAGAAAGAAGAAGTGATCTTGCTAGATTTGATTACAGCTTTGGATTGTGTTTTCTACAACACAAAAATACACAGCAAGAGAGAAACACTTGGTTTAGGTCACAGATCTGTTGCTGGGCACACTCAGTGCTCTTGAAGATCTGAGGCAACACAGTGATGGTAAGTAAGTGACTTAGTGCACATGGTGGGTTGCCATCTCAAATCCTCCTGTTTTTCTCTTCCTTGTGAAGCAAACATCACTGTATTTATTTTGAGAATCAAGAAAGAAAGCCAAACGGCCTTACGCGTTTCAACCTTTTGTCTTTTATACTTTTTCTCCCATCCATGTCTACACTTAATTTTATGCTTGCAAAAGAAAACAAATGAAATAATATTACAATACAGCTTTAAAATAGCCTGGGAGTTTATCAACCACCGATTATGGGCTAGGAATTACACACATGAGACAACTAAGGTTTCTTCCTGCACTCCACCTTACTTTTTCTCTAGATCAGTTGCTATCAACTCTGCTTTTTATTTTTGTAACAGAACATATGGGGAGAAAAGCTGGAGTCTTTGTGAAGAAGACAAAGGCAATAATATAGTAGAAGGGACATGCTGAACAGACACATCTAAGGGAATCAAATGAAACTTTGTGTTTTAGTTTGTTTCACTGTTATCTTTAGAGACTCCCCAGAAATAGTTTCTTGGCTGCTGAGTAGAAATTTGATAGGTACCCTAATTTTTGGATCACTTTTAGTTAAAAGACATTCATATATCCTTTTAAATCAGAATACAAGGTCAATTCAATAATTAGAATACCTCCTCTCAGGCACTCATAAAAATTCAAAAACCAATTAATCACATATTTTCTCTTTCTTCACAACTTTAGCTTATTTTAGACTGAAAGCCTAAAGGCATGAAAAGGAGTAATATTTGGCTTCTTCTGTATTTCTCTGACTTGTTTATCTCTTCCCTTTTCTTCACCATCTATCCCTAGATTGCGAAATAGTTTTTTATCTCTTTGGTGTCAAAGCAGAGGAAAAAATAGCAAAGAGATAGGAAAGTTTTACTTGGACTGTTCTGTGCCAAGATGACTACACGATTCCAGGGCTAAGAGATGTTCAGGTTGACTCAGGATGGAGAACTTCCTCCTCCACCTGTTACAGTGCCCCCTTCACTCAACTGTCACTGGTGACTATTTCTTCATCCCTAGGAATCTGATATTTCATTCAGCTTCCAGCTGCTTAATCTTAAGGAGCAAGAGAGCTGGGCATTTATACACTAATGGCATCTCATTTGCTGCAAGCTATCATTTTCCAAACTTGGAGGCCCTATCCCAGAAGCATATTAGAGTTCACAAGAATAGTCCTGCCCAAGACATTAAAGCTGAGGTCACGGGAGAATGCTCACATTTAAAAAATTCTGTCTCTGCAGCCTTAAGCTCCTTATTGTGGGGCAGCACCTTCAAAGTACAGGTATAATGTTCCTGACTCTGCCAGGACATATTAGCCAAGTCTTATAGCTCTGTTGTTAAGAATCCCTTTTTTCTTTTCTCCTGGAGCAGAGAAAATATTTTCTCAGGAGTTCAAGCTGAGTTTTGACCCTAGTTTCGGTCCTAGAATCTCTGAAGCAAGCAAAGAAAAACCTTAAAGAAGGTCAGTATCATCTTAGGAGGTGTTTGTCTCTGCATGATTTCTAGGCAAGGACAATCTGCTCCCCAGTAACAAAGGGGAAGGGAACCATTTTCAGAGAAAGGAATTCAGAAGAATCTGCTAATTCAAGGTTCTCAAGTACATTGGTCCCCAGTCTCCCCATCTGGGGTCTCAGCCCCATGCCCCTCCCACACCAAGGCCCTAGAATTTAACACAGGAGACTTGCCAGGGCTAAGAATCAAGTCTCTGCAATTCCACTTCTTTCATACTCAGGTGGGTCTGACTCATGGCTACAGGAAATATGCATTCTTTAAATGCTGAATTAAGGGCCCTCTAGGCCTCACGTGGAGAATAATTTGATGGTTAGCTCACCTGAGGTGGTCTCTTCCCTTCAGTGCCACCGTGACAATACCAATTCCACAGTCATCATTACCACTGCCACCATATCTAAAAAATGCTGGGGATGTTCTGTAAGCCTGTTGCCATTCCAGTTCATCACAGATGAAAATATTCATAATTGTGATGCTCAGCATGCCAGAGCTTATCATTGCCTCTCTTATCACCACCAATAAATAATAGTGCCCCATTTGTGATCTGGTTAGCAAGTTCCAGAATCTTATCATAAGGGTATATTTTTCCTTGGATCTCTTTTGTGCCACCTGTCATAGTCTGAGCTCCTCCAGAAACAGGCACTGAGGAAGGCTGTGAATGCCAATAATTTACCTGGGAGTTGCCAAGAACCCCGTAAGGTAATGAAGGAAGAGGAGACAGCCAGGAAAGGAGTAGAACAAAGCCAGTTATCACCAGAGTTTCATCCCACAAGGAACTTTGGGAAATATTGTCAGATGCATGCTTCAGAATCATCTCCACTTAGAAAAAAGGGAACTGCAGCATTTGTAAATAAACAAATACACCCCAACTTCACCTTTCAAGACAATCTTAAGACTGCTCCAGAGGAGTCAATCCCCTGGCACATCTAGCCTACTTTACCCCTAGGTAGAGTGGCATGCTCCTGTTCTAGAAAAACCCTTAGGAACTGAGTCATTAGTTATTAGTAGTCAGCAGAAGCACACTGAAAGGGAAGGGTCCAAGGAGAACGTGTGAAGTTTTGAGGACATCCACTACAAGTTTCCCCGTGTGGCCCACATTCACTCAGCTACCCCTGCCCAGAATGAGATCGAGAAATGCAGATTCAGGCAATTTTGAGCAACCCTCCCTGGGATCTGCCACCAACACATCTGTCAGACTTTAGTTCTTTGGATTTCTTGCCTAAGAATGTGACCCATATACACCAGAGTTCCCCTCCCCACCAACAATGGCAGCAACATATATATCTAACTGTCCACAGAGATTTTCCATATAGAATTCAGGCCTCATTTGGCCAAGGCAGAGGAGGGTAGGAGTAGAAATTCAGCAGAGCAACACCCAACTCCCATGAAATATTTCACCAATCTTCCCATATTTCCCACACCATGACTCTTTTTTTAATATCTTTGGTATGGTTAAGGGACCAAGGATCATGAAAGGGGTCACTGCATATTTCTGTTATAAAGTATCACACATAAAAATGAAGACTGGTCTCACATTCTCTGTAGGAATTCCACACCTGAGTAGAAATAGGGGCAGGAAGAATGCTGGTCTGAAAGCCTCTTACAGCAGCAACTAAGACTAGAGCCTGTCTCTAGACACAGACATAGTCTCTATCCCTAGACATAGTCTTTGAAGGGACCAGAGTATGGAGAAATTTTTCAAAGTGATTTTACAATGGATGGTGACAAAGGTGGGAGCGGATTGTAGAGGGTATGAATATTTATCAAATACTAAGCACTTTACATGGGTTCCCTCTGAATCTCTACAAAGCTAGCTGACCTAGGTATGGTTACCCCTGTCTGTACGGAGGGATTGGGTTTTAGTCTTGTGCGAAGCACACACTATTGGTCCCACTGGTTCGGCCCCAACTGAAACGCCTGACTCTCTGAGTCCAGAGCCCACGACTACCCACTCTACCAAGGACAGAGATCACAGACTCTAAATGCTACTAGGAACCAGGAAGATAAAATACATGTATGATATGTAAGAGAATGAAAATGGCTGAGAGTAGCATATCCCAGTGCTGACCACGCAAAACAAAATATCATGATCTTGAACTGGCTTCAGACCTGCAAGTTTGCTGATTTAGACCAACATTAGTGGAGACAATCACTTATGGACCCTGTTCATTCAACCACCACTAATTCTGAAAATTGTGATAAATCATTTAATTCCTGTAAGTCTCAGTTTCTACCTCTGTAACATGGAGATAACAATTTCTACTTTATGATTTCAAAAACATTTGAAATTTCTGGGCACATAGAAGGCATTCTGCAAGTGGAAATTCTTATATTCTCTCATGTACAGTGGGATTTTAGTCTTGTCCCCTCTTCCTTTCTTTAAGCCTCCCTCTCCATTCCTAATGATTTTATTGCATACAAAGTAGAAGACGATGGGAACATCCAGAATACATAAGGTCCTACACAGAGGTCATGGATTATTTAAAATTATGGCGGTATGGAGGGCCAGTGACATGAAAGCAATCTTTGCCTGACTCTAATACTGAATGGATACAGAAACCCCATGTGGTAGAGGAGAGCCGGCCACTGCACACTCAGGTATAACGGGCTACTGAGAAAGGGAAGGATGGGCAGAAGACATGAATAGACATTTTTCCAAAGAAGTCTTCCAGATGGCCAAAATGATACATGAAAAGATGCTCAAAATCACTCATCATCAGGGAAATGCAAATCAAAACTCCAGTGAGATATCACCTAATACATGTCAGAATGGCTAAAATAAAAAACACAAGGAACAACCAGTGTTGGTGAAGATGTAGAGAAAGGGGAATACTCTCTCACTATTGGTGGGAATGCAAACTGGTGCAGCCACTGTGGAAAACAATATAGAGATTCCTCATAAAGTTAAAAATAAAACTTCCCTATGATACAGCAATTTCCCTACTAGGTATTTATCCAAAGATACAAAAATACTAAATCAAAGGGATACAAATACCCCCATGTTTACAGCAGCATTACCTACAAGAGCCAACTGTGGAAATAGTCAAAGTGCCCACTGACTGATGAATGGAGAAAGAAGGTGCGGTCCATATATACAATGGAATATTATTAAGCCATAAAAAATGAGATCTTGCCATTTGCAATGATATGGACGGAGCTAGAGTGTACAATGCTAAGTAAAATAAGTCAATCCAAGAAAGACAAATACCATAGGATTTCACTCGTATGTGGAATTTAAGAAACAAAACAAATGAGCCAAGGGGAAAAAAGAGAGAGGCAAATCAAGAAACAGACTCTTAACTATAGAGAACACACTGATGGTCATGAGAGGGGGGGTGGGAATGGGTGAAACAGGTGATGGGGATGAAGGAGGACCCGTGTCATGATGCACTGGGTACTGTATGGAAGTGTTGAGTCACTGTATTGTACACCTTAAATTAATATTACACTGTATGTTAACTAACTCTAAATAAAAACTTTCTAAAAACCTTTTAAGGGGGCGCCTGGGTGGCTCAGTCGTTAAGCATCTGCCTTCGGCTCAGGTCACGATCCTGGAGTCCTGGGATCGAGTCCTACGTTGGGCTCCCTGGTCGGCAGGAAGCCTGCTTCTCCCTCTCTCACTCCCCCTGCTTGTGTTCCCTCAATCACTGTGTTTCTGTCAAATAAATAAAATCTTTAAAAAAAAATGTATTCCTCCCTCTCATACCTCCTCAAAATTCCTCTCTTCAAAGAACTGATAACCTAATACTCAGCAATTGAGTCCACAGTGATAACAGATGTTACACCAGGGGGGCTCAGTCAGTTGGGCGTCTGCCTTCAGCTCAGGTCCTGGTCTCAGGATCCGGCTCATGTCAGGCTCCATACTCAGTGGTGAGTCTGCTTCCCCTTCTGTCTTTCGCCCCTGCTATTGCTGCTCTCTCTGTCTCTCCAAATAAGTAAATAAAATCTTAAAATAAAAATAAATGTTAAAAATGTCTAAACTGACAACTAACCCAATTCCAAAGTGCCATTAGAAAGATCTTGCACAAGTGTAATGTGTCACCATTAACACTATCTTCTGGAAAAAGTTAGGTCTACAAAGTGGGAAAGTTCAAACAGGGGCCATTAAAGGTAGATTATCAATGGCCAATGTCCTCAACGAGAGGCCTAAGGTCAAGATATTCAGATATTAAAGGGTTGACATACACCTAGGGCTTCTCTGGAAGCTGTTCTGAAACTTCTTTCCTATTTTTTCAAGTATCAAATATAAGACAGTGCTTATGTTTAAAGTCTCTTGGGCTCAGTGGTTTCTGATCCATCTGTGGGAAGCTCTGACTTCGCTGTACTAAGTGTGATATACGTGGCCACCATAATTATGTTCAGGTCATGTTTATGTCAAAACTTAAGCTATAAAAACTTTTTTAAGAAATTAAAACTTCTGTAACTCAAAGCCAAGTAACTCACCTTTGGCCTGTCAAAGTGTTCTTCACCTGGCCTTATTTTTCATAGTGCTCTTTCTCAACCTTCACCACAGAAATACACAGGACCTTCAGCAATATACAAACATTAGGGGAAAAAACTGACGTTTGGCAGACAGGGGGCTTCATAAATGGTGGATGGAAACACTCTACCTTCTGTGTTCCCACTTGATTCTTTAACAGCATGACTGAGCTGAGAGCAAGCCGGGACTGGGTGAGTCACCCCTGCACGCAGTAGCATGGCGCTTCCCCAGTGTACTGAATGGGATCTGTCCCATCACTGAAGGCACCAGGGACAAGCACTGAAGAGATTTCAGGTACTGTTCTGAGACACTTTCAGTTCCTGAATAGTGTGCTCCGCTGTTGGAACACTAAGAATTTCCTTAGGAACTCTCAGATCTTAGCTGAGATTCCAGGCTGCCTTGCCGGGCTCTGTGACACTCTCAGGGAGTTGCATCTGAATGCCAGCCAAACTTGGATAGCAAATTTGTGGCTTCCCTAAGCCAAAATTTATGATAAACTTCTACATTCCATCAATTCATTTAGTGAACAAAGCATTGCAGTCAGGCAACTGGCTGCAAAGAAGACATCAGAGGTTTGCCCTTGGAGATTTTTCCCGAAGGTTCTTGTAAAAGATAGAACATGTTCAAGAACAACAATGGTAACTATGAAATCAAAATGGGCTACTGCACTACAGAGCACAAATGCCTGGAGAGCCACAGTTACTCCACCTAGTATTTGTGTCACTGTACTATCAAAACATAAAACAAGGGCTTGGAGGAGGTCCACCAAAATTTCGAAAGCATCATCCCAGCCTGTCCAATGAGGAGGGCCAATTTCCTTCTGCTCTTTGCCCCTCTCTTCACTGTTCTCAAACAGGACAGAAATTACATTGCCATGCTCTAAAAGCAGGTGTGATAATTGGGGGGAAAAAAAACACAACAACAATGAATTTTGTCAATTGTCTCTAATGCAATACAACAGATATTCCCATAGCAGACATTTCTTTTGCCACCCCGGATTTGAAGGCCCAGGAAGAGCAAAATGGGTAGATAGCTTGAGAGTGTTTTTCTAAAAGTCTGCAGCTCAAAGCTTCAATTTTGGAAGAAAATCCACTGGACACCATGTAAGCCTGGCTAGGACCATATCCATGTTTAATCCCCACTCCTTGGTCATCACAGCGTGAAATGGCAAAGCTGAAATTTTGGCACCAGCTTCCTAAGGTAGGAAGCCCACAGATCCCTCCCTCAGGCTACAGATTTGTAGACAAACCTCGCCAACATGGGCAGGTGTATCTCCTCTGCAATATCAACGACAGGGTCAGCAATCATGGAAATCAAGGGAGGGTCTGTCACGTTCCTGAGGGTTTCTTCCTGGATGCAGGTCTTGCAGACATCTAGCACTTGGGTCTGCTCTCCCCTGCCAGGGTCTCAGAGAGCTTCCTCAGCACCTCTCCCCTTGAATCCATATGGCACCCCAGGCAGGGCTTGGAAGCTATCAGGAGTAGACAACTTCTAGAATTTCATCAGCCTCATGTCCATCCAGAGGTAGGCAAGTTTTGGTCTTCCAGAAAAATCAAAATGTCAAATAATGATTTGAAGTATTCTTTGTTCTCCTTCTCTGCCAGGGTTAAAGGTAATGGCTTCCATCCTGTTCTTGGCCCCTTTCTTCTGCACTAGGGTTCTGAGCACTGCTGTTATTTCTCTGTTCCTGTTGCTGCATAAAAGTTTTGTAATTTTTTTTCCCTGTTTCAGTGTCCTGATTTTACCTTCACCCAATTCTTCTGTTCGTTTTCTGTGTCTACCCTGTAAGCTATTCAGATGTCCCATAAGATCCGATCCCTCTGGTATTGCACTGTCCTAAAGAACAGTCCCCCTATGGGAGCCTGGGTGACTCGGTTGGTTAAGTGACCTGACTCTTGATTTCAGCTCAGGTCACATGAATCTCAGATTGTGACACTGAGCCCCGCGTGGTGTCGCTCTGCCCTCCGCAGGGAGTCTGCTTGAGATTCTCTCTTTCCCTCTGCCCATCCACCACACACTCTCTCTAAAATTAAAAGTAAATTTTGAGGAACTTTCCTATAAGGACTGGTTCTACAGAGCATAGAGGTGTCAAAGTGTTTGGTATATCATCTATAATGTTTATGTACTGGATCAGTCATTTCACCATCTAAGTTTGTTCTCGTTAAAATTATCCACCCACTTCTGGCACCTGGCAGGGTTCTGCAGGAACCTGAGGAAGGGCAGGTCTAAACACTCTTCCAAACATAGTTGGCAGTGGCACAGAAGTTGAGCATCTTCACTGCCCTTGGCCAGCCCAGCCCTTTCCTCCCCACGTCCTCCGAGCAGCCCACCTGCCTGTCCTCAGCTCAGCAGGTGCCTCTACTTTACAGCTTTTATTCCTAGGAATTTGATTAAACAAGCCAAAGAAACGGACTTTTTTTCTTCTTTAATGAAAGGAAAAAAGTAAACTCTTAGGATTATGATAGTATCAGATCTCACAAGCACCTCTTGCTCTGAGGCTGAGCTTTCCAGCAAGGACACTGAATATATTGATGAATCCATTATTTAAATCAAATATTATGTCAACAGGAGCTTGTTTGTGTCTCAGAACATTAACACAATTCAAAATTATCTCCACATCTGTCTTCTTTGCTAACAACAGCAAGTTGCCCTGTTGGTTCTCCACCACCACCTAGAAATTAGAACCCCAGGAGAATTTAAAAAGGTGATTATCTTTCCCAGACCCATAATTAGTTGCTACTTCAACAGTGACAAGGCAGGAAAACTCTTTAGCTGCATTCTACATGTGAGAGAGAGAAAGAGAGAGAGAAGCAGTCTGTGGAGTTTACTGACCCAAAGACCTGGGCATACTTCTATTATGATATTTATCACAGTCCTTAAGTTGTTTACCTACAAATACAACTCCATCATTGGACAGCAAGGCCCTGGAAGGCAGGCATCATGTTTGATTTCTCTCTCTACTATCTAGAAGAGATGCATCATAAATAAAAGCCTCAAACATACTCACTTCCATTAAGAGCTTTTAGCCTCCTTCCAAAAGTTGTGCACACAGGGAACCAAGCAGATGGATATGATATTGCTTTTTCCGTGTCCTCTGGTTCACCCTTTCTGTGGAGGTGATGATGATGGTGAGAATGGTCAAAGGAGGAAGCAACAGCCATAGTCAGAGGCAGAGCACCCAAAAGCAAGGTGTGTGCAGAGTTATATCTAAAAGTGCTTCCTAACATGTCCTTACCCCAAACTGCACACTAGAGAAAGACTGACAGCCAAGGGAGCCATCAGTAGAAAAGGGATAGGGAAAAAACACCCAGTGAACAACTAATATAATATACAGCATTTGTAAACATGATCCTACTTAATCCTTGGCACACTGCTTCAGGATAGAGAATTATTTCCATTTTATAGAGGAAGAAAATGAGAGGTTAAATAATTTGTTCAAGGGTTCACAATGACTAAGTGCTGAGACCAGCATTCTAACCCAAGTCTGCCTGTCTTCAAGGCCTGTTCCTTCTATTAATCTAAGGTGCCTCTTTGAAAGATACAAAGGAGAAAGCCACTGGATTGTGGATATATCCTCCATGGGCTGGGCCCCTTGGTCCCAGTAGTGGCTACCTTGTCTGGGTCCCTTGAGTCCTCAAGCCAGTAGGTTCAGGTCGTAGAAAGGGCAGAGCTGGTATGACGTGGGCATTCCCTAGGACCTAAAGCTGACTTGTTCTTTGCTGAGGTTGTGGCTGCTGGGCTTTCAATGAGCAGTGGGTGGGTGAGTTATAGTCTGCTTCATGCAATGCACCAAATTCCCATTTTTTGCTTCTGTACCGATAAAATCTGTTCGATGCTCTACACCAGGCCTTATATAATTAGCATGTGTCTATGCACAAACCAAGTGTGGAAAACTCACAAAGAATTTGCTTTCAGTCAGGGCTTTGGCTCAGTCTGGTATGTCAAGTGGGACCACACTGGAGTTTGAAATTTTCTTCGTACATAGCCCATCCTCTCTAAGGATTTGGCAACAGAAGCTGTCCTCAGATGATTTACAGCCTGGAACTGGAGGCCTGCCTACTCCTGGTTCATTTCACTCAAAGAACAAAAACCCCAAACACCACCTAACAGAAGGAAGGGGATCCATGAGCATTCGGAAGTAAACTCATGGAAATGGCCTGCCTAGAGCTGAGTTTCCTACTACACCTCGTCTTACAAGAAGCCTCTCTCAACAGTCTCATTAAGGTACTGAATTCTTTTAAGCATTTTTTGGCACTGCTGCTCTGTGGGCTACACACGAATTGTGGAGTGCAGAATTGGCACCAGTGAGCAGCAGCTGTAAGAATGATTCCCACTAAACCTAGACCAAACTTCAAGTAACTATTGCTGAATGGGGAAGGAGCTGAACCAGAAGAGGGCCGAAATTAAACTTAGTAACTTCTGAAGTCCAAGCTGCGACTCCATGATTTGAGATTTTCAAATGTAACCAGTTACCTTGCAGCACCTAAGGAGATGGGTAGGATATGAAAGAGCTAAGTTTTACTGAAATCTTTCAGCCTGAAGGGCTGTGACCTAGTGATTCTCTTGGTGCAGAATCTTGTTATGCTCAGTATTGTCCTGAGTGCCTGGAGAAAGGTCTGCAGGAGGTCAGGATCCAAATAAGCTTCAAGGGGAACTGCTTTTGAGAGAAGGAGGTGAAGGATGGGTTACCTTAAACTTGGTCATAATTGTCTAAATAAGAAATACAAGCCCATCCCACCATCATTCCCCACAAATGAAACAAATCTCCAATGGTGGAATCACAGCTTGTAAGCCTTTAAAGCCAGAGCTGAGGCTGACTTCAAATCAGAAGCTTGAAGAACAAAGACAGGAGTAGGGGGTGGGGAGGTTAGGAGCGGGCAGGCAGCACAGCAAAGGTATGGAGCATGCCTCGTCTACACTGAATCTCCTGGGCACTGGTTTCCCACTGCAGGCCTGCACGCTGTGCCCACCTGGAAGCAGCAGGCCCACTCAACACCTGAGAAAATGACCATCTCCACCTCACTTTGCTGGGGGTCAGTCCCACTGCATGTCTGTCTGCAAAGGTGCAAATACCTTGATCAGATTCTTTTCCTGCCATCCTCCCCATCTCCCAGGCTCCACTATCAGTATGGGAAAGTATGTCACACTTCATAGAAGACTTTCAATGTCTAAACGCCCAGTCTGCTTTCCCATCACTTGATGTCTCTGCCTCCTTTTGGATTTACCGTATGACCACACAGCATTCATTCTGTCTGACCTGCAGAAATGGCAGGACACTTTATAAAAGGCGCTGACGGGTACCTGGGTGGCTCAGTGGGCTAAAGCCTCAGGTCATGATCTCAGGGTCCTGGGATCGAGGCCCGAGTCGGGATCTATGCTCCACAGGGAGCCTGCTTCCTCCTCTCTCTCTGCCTGCCTCTCTGCCTGCCCGTGATCTCTGTCAAAGAAATAAATAAAATATTCATAAATAAATAAATGAAAGAAAGAAAGAAAGAAAGAAAGAAAGAAAGAAAGAAAGAAAGAAAGAAAGAAAGAAAGGTGCTGGCTTTAGGGTCTGGCAGATCGGGGTCTGAAATCTGTCCCTGATGCTTAGGGAACCATGGACTTACTTCTAAGTTCTCTGAAACTCCACCTCAATTTTTTCATCTGTGAAATGGGGATCATAACAGCTCCCAGAAAGGATGCAGAATCGGGAATCAGTAAGGATTGCAGGGTGGGAGTTACAGATATGGTCAATAAATGTTCACTCTCTGCCTCTTTCTTCCTTCTGTGCTCCCTTAGACTACACTGGGTCCTTTAAGAAGCCAGATTCTCTGACAGGGTGTAACAATTTGAAAACAGAATACAGTTTCAATGATGGGCTATGTGATCTATATAAAATAAAGCACCTCCTGCCAACTAAATAAATAGAGGAGAGCATGTACTCATTCCTGTTCTAATTTAATCTGTCTGAGTGCCTGGAGTTCTTTGCGAGGTAAATATTGTTTTCGCTCTGACCTTGGTGCAGCGTTCCCATTGAATTTGTCTCAGTTCGTCCTTTTGATGTCAGGCTGATGCCTTTCTAATAGATTGAAAGCACTTGGTTGAGAACAGAGATTAGTGAGATCTAATCATCAGTAAATACCTGTCTACCCTGGACGATCAGAAAGTGGGATGTTCTGGGTGACTTGCTGTTTCACCGAATAAACAGAGAGCCCATGTGTCTGAATTATCCATTTTCAAAGAATAGAACCCATCGAGACATGAGACTAGCACGGAACAAGAAGAGATTCTGGGTGATTTGGGAGCCTCTTGGAGGCTGGCGGGGACATGGAGCTCACAGAGAGGAGGTGACAACTCAGCCACAGAAGAGAGGGAGCACAACCATGCTCTCAGGTGCTCTGGATATTTTTCCAAAACATCTTTGATTCTGATGTATTTACTTGTTGCTTGTTTCTTCTTCATGAAGATTTAGAGAAAAACATTTGTTTTGGGCTTTCCTCTATGAAATTAAAAAAAAGGGGGATTTGCAGTTAATGCTTAATTGGACAATTCAGTGAAAACCAACTGCTCACATGCAGTGAGCCGATGATGAATGGGTCAGTGCCGGTCAGACCTTCCCCACACTGGCTCCATGTGGAGAGATCCAGATATTTAGGAACTAAAGTGCTGCCTTGATTTTCCAATAACCTATTTCTCCTTAGAAGTCATTTTTTTTTCTTTTAAAGCAAATGTGTATTCACTGTAAAGCATTAAACAAAATACAGCCAAGAGAAACAAGGAAAAGAACAGTTATCTGTCGTTTACCATTTGGAGATGACTATTAATACTTAGGAGTTTTTTTCTGGGCATAAATAAAGATATACATTTAAAAAATAGGTTCATAAAATATAAACTGCAATTGTATCTACTTTTTTGCCTCTCAAAAAATAAATGTCACAATCATCTGTTAGTATTCTTCCTCAGCATACATTTTTGTTGTTGTTGTTTTTTTAAATATTTTATTTAAGGAGATAGCAGGAGCAAGGGAAGTGGGGGGGGGCAGAGAGAGAGGGAGAAGCAGACTCCTCACCGAGCAGGGAGCAGGACAAGGGGCTCAATCCCAAGACCCTGAGATCATGACCTGAGCTGAAGGCAGATGCTTCACCAGCAGTAACCCAGGTGCCCCTCTGCATACATTTTAATGAATGCAAAGAATTCCATGTATCATAAACCACAGTTTATTCTGAAATCTAGCAACACCCTCATAAGGAACATTATTGTTTAAAAAGGGGGAAAACCTCTCTATAAATCTTTGCTTCCATCCAAATTTATTCCCACCGAATCATTTCTTTGGAGTGGAATTGAAGGACCAAAGTCATTTAAAAATGTGTGTGTGTCTACACACACACATCTGTGTGGCTGTTCTGAAGAAAATTGTGACATTCTTGATGTCAGGGATTGTGTCATTCATCTTTGCACCCAACATCTTTATGTTTTTGGACATTAGGTCACTGAAGTATTTGTTGAATGAATGATGTCATGATTCCTTATTTAAACAAACATACAGAATGAGTTTGTATAATTTCTCTGGGGCTCAGCTTTCTCTTTTGTAAAATGAGAATTTTAGGTTATATGCTAACATTCTATGATTTCAATTCTCTTGTATGAAAAGCAATGACCTAGATACCTTAGGGGAGATTAGCCATATACACAATCCATAACCACAGTTATGGGACCTATAAACACATATATTTCTATGTAAGCCAATTATAATTGTCTAGAAACATACAAAGATATGCTAAATATTCAGGGAGATTAAGACTGACAGGATATCCCAGGAAGATGATACTCAGCTAAGCACAGATCATCAGCTTCCTATCTAGAAAAACAAAGTCCAGATTTTAGGTTTTATTAGTAACAAGAGGTAGAATTATCTTGAGATTCAGTTTCCTTAGGTAATTTCACCCAGGACAAGCAACTTTATCAAACTAGATTTTAGGAGTATCTCAATCGCTTTTAAATTACCCAAGATATGACTCTGTCTGTTGACTTTCAGGGCTGGACCTCCTGGTACATTGGCAGTAAATGCCTATAGACCTCTCTGAACTATCTGTGTAGCAATCATGCCTACCTTCTGTAACACTTTCTTCTCAGGCCTCCCTACTTCACAGACATATTTTGGCTGCCACCATCACTCAATTTATTATTTATATAATTTGTGGTTCTTTATTGAAAATCTATAATGTGCCTTTTCATCTACCAGGGGAAATGAGGCAATGTGGTATATATTACAATGACATGCCTAAACGTGACCCAACAGACACAAGAGAAAGAAAGCACCTTCTTCTGGGAGCCAGGGAAATCTCACAGAAGAGGATTCTTGACGATGATAATGGAGATGGTTCCAGAAGAGTGAGCTCAAGATTGACTTGTGGATAGAATACTACACCTCCATCAGAAAGGATGAATATCCAACTTTTGTAGCAACATGGACTGGATTGGAAGAGATTATGCTGAGTGAAATAAGCCAAGTAGAGAAAATCAAGTATCTCATAGTTTCACTCACTTGCAGTGCATAAGGGGTAATACAGAAGACAGTAGGAGAAGGAAAAGAAAGGAAATGGGAAGTAATTTGGGGAGAGAAAAGAAACATGAGAGACTCTGGAGTCAGAAACAAACTGAGGGTCTTGGAGGGAAGAGGGCGGGGGGATGGGAGAGCCTGGTGGTGGGTACTGAGGGCACGTATTGCATGGAGCACTGGGTGTGGGGCATAAACAATAAATCTTGTAACTGAAAAAATAAAATAAATTTAAAAAATAAAGAACTATGTGGGTGACAGTAGAGAATAGGATTCAAGCAGAGAAAAAGAAAGAGGACAGGGAAAGGTTGTATATCGATCTCTCCCATCACAGAGGGTCATCTAGGGGTCATCCAGTCATCCTGATTTGGTCACCTCTGACCATCTGCTTTATTCCAAATGCCTTCACTCTCCTTCTCTGGCCAGACCCTATCAGATTCAGTCTTTGTAATACTAGGTCACTCAGTATCAAAGTGGTAGCCACCTTACTCTTTGGGTCTGAAAGCTCAGCAATGTGAATCACGGTTACCCTCAGAGAATTCCTTCTGGACTCTGAAGCCATGATTCTAAATGGGTGTCTTTGTTAGGACAATGCTGCCCTCACAAAAGGAGTCTGGAAGTGTTTGCTCTTCTTTAATTTTTGGAGAAGTTTGAGAAGGATTGGAATTAATTCTTTTTTAAATGTTCAGTAGAATTCACCAGTGAAGCCATCTGGTCCTGGGTCTTTCTTTTTTATGTGGTTTTTGATTATTGATTCCATTTCCATACTTATTATTAATATGTTCAAGTTTTCTACTTTTTTCATTATTCTTTGTAGGGTGTTTCTAGGAAGATATTTATTTCTTTGAGGCTGATCAGTGTGTTGGTACATAACTGTTCCTAAGTAATCTCATCATTTTTATTTCTGGGGCATCAGTTCCAATGTCACATCTTTCATTCCTGAATATCCATCTTCTTTTTTGTTATTCTAGATAAATATTTGTCAATTTTGTTTATCTTTTCAAAAACCAACTCTTAGTTTTGTTGATTTTTCCACTGTTTCACTGGTTTTTTTTATATTGTTAGTGCTCTATTTTTTAATTTTCCTTCCTTCTGCCAAACTTGGGGTTAGTTTATTCTTTTATTCTTTGAGCTGTAAAGTTCATTATGTACTTGAGATATTTCTTCTTTTTTTAATACAGGCATTGGTCACTCTAAATGTGCCACTTAGTTCTGCTTTTAGCTCCATCCTATAAATTTCAGTATGTTGCATTTCCATTTTCATTTGTCTCAAGATACTTTGTTTTCCTTTTTGATTTCTTCTTTGACCTGATGGTTATTCAAGAGTATGTTGCTTAATTTCCATGGATTTTCTAAGTTTTCTTCTGTTATTGATATTTAGTGTCATTCTCTTTTCCTCAGAAAAGATACCCAGTATGATTTCAAGCATGCTAAATTTATTAAGACTTTTTGTAGCCTAACCTGACCTATCCATGCGCCCTTTTCTGCTGCTGTTGGTGGAATATTCTGTATGTGTCTAGTAGGCCCATTTGATTTACTATTTCCTTATAGGTAGTCGATCTGATATGCTAGCCATTGTTAAAAGTGGGATATTGGATTCTACTATTATTACATTGATGTCTAGTTCTCTCTACAGTTCTGACAATGCTTTTTTTTATTTATTTAAGTGCTCTGGTGCTAGCTGCACTAAGATTCTCATCTGCACCACTCCTCCATGCTAAGGCTCCAAAGAATGAGTAATATTGTACTTTTCTTTTCGTGATTTATTTAAAATATGTTTAAATGTACTACCATCCTTTACTTATCAGCAAGCTGGGAAAAATGTGCATGGAATAAAAGTCAGGGGTAAGGGAAGAAGCTGAAAGGAAGAAAAGAGAAATTATGTACACCAATAAAACGTGTACACAAAGCTGATGGGGGAAGGGATCAAGGGGGCTGACAGCCTCACTAAACCTGCAGGAGTTTGGAAGTGACAGGAAAACTTAAAACTCTAAATCTCTGCATTAGGGGAACCTGGGTGGCTCAGTTGCTAAGCATCTGCCTTCAGCTCAGATCATGATCCTGGAGTCCAGGGATTGAGCCCCGTATTGGGTTCCCTGCTTGGCGGGAAGCCTGCTTCTCCCTCTCTCACTCCCCCTGCTTGTGTTCTCTCTCTGGCTGTGTTTCTCTCTGTCAAATAAATAAATAAAATCTTTTTTAAACAAACAAACAAACAAACAAATAAATCTCTGCATTTAAAGGAATCATAATTGTCACAAAATGCAACATTCCTCATTGCAAGAGAAACACTATCTGGCCATTTGTATAAGTGTTCCTTGCCTAAAATCCCTCCCAGAATTACTAGGGGGAATAAAAAAGAGTGAAACTCAATTGAAGAAGTTTTTGTTCTTCCTTGAAGATTTATTGAAAGGCTCCTACCTGAGAGGGAAGATGAGAAGAGGAGGAACTGAAGATAAAAATGCATGTTCTGAAGCAGTGACATTTAGCAAAGTGATTAGGCAGTGACATTAAACAAGCTCCCAGGCCATTTCCAGATGATTTCTATGGGCACCTGTGCTGCTCAGGAAGGCCAGGTTTGAGGTGGGGAAAAAAAGAGACTCTTAATTAAAACCCTGGGGTACTTGCAATAGAAAGTTCAGGAAAGAATTGTTTGGTTTTTTCATCAGTACACCTTTTCTTAGGTAAAAAGGATTCCTTTTTACCCTAAAGAGCATAATGAAGGAAAAATATTTGGCCAGAATAAGTGGAAGGTGTGGATAGGAGGAGGACAATAATGATGTTTCCTAGAGTGAAATCATCTTCCTGTGACTCTTGCTTCCCCCCAGCAGATGGGTCAGAGTGAAGGCTGTGCCTTTTATTATAGGAACATAATTACTCTTTAGTCTTATGAGTTTATCAAATTCCTCTTTGTCCAAAGTCATAGTCCAGGAAACAAATGGTATCTCCAAGATTCAGCTACAGTGAAAGCCTCCTAGCCAATCATACGTGCTTAGTAAAAATCCCACATCCACCTTCTCTATCATCACCACTGTCTTCTTGCTCCTGGTTGCTAGTTGACTTCTCTGGTCCCCAGCTGAGTTCTAGCCAGGACCCTGGATACATTGTTCCTTCTCATCCCTTGGCTCCTCCATTACTTCCGGAGGGAGAATCTCTGCCATCTTCAATACACAGCTTTCAAGGCAGCTCTAAATATCACAATCTAGCTAGCAAGTTTTTATGGGTCGAGTATGAAGTGGCAAACAACATTTACTCCTGGGTTCCACCAGCCAGTTACGCGGCCAAAGTTTACTACTCTAAGGGAGGTGAGAAAAGTCTAGCTGTGAGCTCAGGAGAAAAAAAGGAAATAGATTTGGTGAACGTCCCCGACCCCCAGACTCTACCACATCACTTTCTCCAGTTTTCAGCCTAGCTCCCTACCTGATTTTTACTTTTTTATCCCTTCATGGGATAATTCAGCAAAGTTCTGTTATTTGAAACAGGTTCTGATGGGTTGAGCCTGGATGATCAACTTCAATTCCTGGACTCATCTTCATCAGGTGCCACGTGCAACATGAGAGGCAGGATCTCCCAGACAATACAGAACAAACAGTGAAGGGCAAGGAGGAATCAGGGTGGGTGGTGGGTAGAAGGCGCCTGGCGTTCTCACAGGGCAAGCTGCTGTGGTGGCGGGGCGGGTGGGGGAGGGGCGTCTGTGCAAACACCTCAACCCTTCAGAGCTCCAGAGGAACAGATGGGTCATTCTCTGGGCATCCAAGCTTTGAACATAAGAAAAGCTTGAGTGAGTGAGAGGCAGGACAGCTCAGGGCCTGGTTTTTGGTTGTCAGCCCATGTTTGTGGACTTTTTAATCCCAGGTTCTAGAGCACTTGAAAATAGGATTGTTGCCAGTAATTTCTGCCAAGAATTTGGAGTCATTTACCTTAATCTGTCAGCAAGGAGACGAGAGAAACTGCTCCTTCCATTTATTTACTCAACCAGAGCCACATGGATTTCCACAGAGAGAGGGTTACTGTGAATCACCAAATTGTTTGGCACCATCACACACCTCCCTAAGTCCTTATCCAGTATGATTCTTAAAATAAGAGTGGGATTTTGCAAAATATTCTCTTCACCTCAAGAATCCCCTTCTCCCCAATTGGACTACTGACACTGGGAGCCAGATAATGCTTTACTGTGTACAGGGAGCTGTCCTGTGCGGTGAGAGCCACACAGCAGCATCCTAAAAGTTGACCTATCAGATGCTAGAAGCACTCTCTCCCCTTCCAAGTTACGGCAACAAAAATATCTCCAGACATTCCCAAGTGCCTGTTGCATGGGGGAACAAAGTCATCTCCAGCCGAAAACCACTCAGGTGGAGAGAGGTACAGTGTGAGACTTTCTAGAATAATAAATTCCAAAACCATGTGTTTTCCTGGCCTATCACAGAAGTACTTACTTATAGGCCCCAGGATAGCATACACTTATTAACATATTTATTTATGATTTGTTCATTGGTTGATTAATCATTTAATTAAAAGTCAGTAAAAATTAAGGGCTGTAAATTTGTGGATGAACTGGTCATGAGAGGAAGGCCAGCAAAGTGTCAAAAACAGAAACTCCTAAGAAGTGAAGAATAACAGGACTGACGTGTGATATAAACACCTCGTACTCTCCAAACATGATGTTTTTACATAAAAACATGCAGCGTTTTGCCGAATCCTTGTAGCTACCCTATAAGTAATCGAAAAATTTTGTTAATTACGGTCATACCAGTTATGGAAGATAATATCCTGATTTTCAAATAAAGGAAATGAAGCTCATAATGGGTCCTGACTTGGGTTTAGAGAGAAGGAAGATGGCAGAGCTGTTACTCAAACACAGGGCAGCCTTACCCTCAAACCCATACTCTTTCTACAACAGATCTCACCCATGATGTCCTCTGCAGCTTTGCCACATTCTCAGGGTGAACAACAGTCATCTGGGGAAAGATTTTACATGAGCCTCGGCAAGGCAGTTGCAAAAGAGAGTGCTGAGAGTGGCAGGGCCCAGCAGAGACACTGCGGGTCTGCAGATGCCAATCAAGAATTCTCTCCAGGAGACCTTGGAGTCTGTACCACAGAGGCCACAGAAAGAAGAAAGGAAAAGGAAAAGAGAGCTATTGTTGCCAAGAGCAAATGAAGGCTTCGACCAAATATATTGCAATTATTTCTACAAGGATGGAAATAAAGAACCAGTGTTTTACCCTTGAATAGATTTAAATGACTCTCAGGAAAATTTTTGGTCAGGGTCCAGTCTTTGTTCTGCTTTCCCTGCAAACCCAGTAAATATACCACCCAAATAAAGATACCAGCACCTGCCTATTTCAATTAATCACAGTGCCACGACACAGTCCTTACTTCAAATGCCTGAGAATTTGTAAATATTCACTGACTGCCTCCTCCAAACTGACAGCCGCCCTTGGACCCACTCTCACAGCTCTCAGATGCATTTCTGGACTATCTCTGGGCATACGGTAGAGGTCAATATGTCGCAGCAGGCAACAAGCATATCGAAGACGTTCTACATCATATGTCATCAAGGAAATGCAAATTAACATAACAATCAGATACCACTACACACCTATTCCAATGACCAAAATCCAGAACACCTGACACCACCAGAAACTGGCAAGGATGTAGAGCAATAGAACGCTCATTCCTCACTGGTAGGAAAGCAGAATGGCTTGGCAGTTTCTTACAAAATTAAACATACTCTCACAATATGATCCAATAATTGCACTTGTTGGTATTTCTGCAAAGAAGCAGAAAACTTAGGTCCACACAAAAACCAGCACATGGATGTTCTTAGCAGCTTTATTCGTAATTGTCAAAATTGGAAACAACCTAGATGTGCTTTAGTAGGCAAATGAATAAACTGTGGCACATCCAGACAATGAAACTCTTTAGTACTGAAGGAGAAGGAGAAGAGGAGGAAGAGGAGGAAGAGGAGTTACCAAGCCATGAAAAGCCAGGGAGGAAACAAATGCATATTACTGAATGAAGGAAACCAAGCTGAAAAGACTGCACACCGTATGATCCCAACTATACGACATTCTGCAAAGGCAAAACTATGGAGAAAGCAAGATGTTCGGTGGTCTCAGCGACTGGGGGAGAGGGAGAGATGAACAGGCAGAACCCAGATTTTTAGCACAGTGACAGTTGAAACTGCAGACCCTTGGGCCTAAGAGTAAATGCTTCTTGTTTTAAGCTGCTAGGTTTTGCAATGGTTTTTCACACAACAACAGACAGAAACACCAAACAAGCAGTCCCTAATAACAACTGTACATGCACACCCTCACACACACAGACACACAAACTTGTATGATAAAAACTGGCCTTACAAGGAGATTTAAAAAAAAAAAAAAGTGGAGAATGAAAAGAAAGATTTTCAAAAGCACAGAGGTAGACAGAGGCCACATTGCAGGTGAAAGGCCTGGCAAGAGCAAAGATCCGTAGAGCTGGAAATGGTGAGGTGCTCTGGGAGGCTGGTAAGGGGACATTCTGGCTAAAGCAAAAGATTTGCGCAGTTTTCCTGTTTTGGTGTAAACAGCAAAGATGGGTTAGGATGAGCGTATGAAAGACTCTGAATGTCAGCTGGAGGAAATCTGACCTGTATCCCAGGAGGAATAGTTAAGAAAGACTAAAGCTACTTTTGTGATCTTGGACTGAACAGGCAACTTAAAGCCAAAGCTCCTTTGCACAAGTCTTAGAAACAGGAGTTGGAGGCAATTCTCCCAGAGAGTAATTTCAAAAAGGAGAGAAAATAAATTATTTTACACATAGTGAGGCAGCTCTGCTGTGTCACATGTTTATGTGAAGAGACCCTGAGTGGCTGTAATGAAGACATTTTCAAGGTTCAGAAGATGGACATCTGAGTTAAGACACAGATCAATAGAGAAGGCTGAATTAAACGTAAACTACCCAAAACATGGAATGTTCTGAATCACCTCCTCATGAAAAGGGGGGCAAGGAGCAGGGGAAGGAGAGAGTATTCAAGCTGGATTTTTCTCTGAGGTGTTCAAAGCCATGGGAGCCGCTATGTATAAAATGAAGTCCCTGAGAGAAACCATCCAGAACAGGTCCTGAAGCTAAAATCTTAATCCCTTTTTTCAATAAACTCCCTAATCCTCTATAGCTAAGAAAACCAGTAAAGTTCAAGGGAGAAGGACAGGACCAGTTTGAGGCAGGATTTCATTAGAGACACAAAGGACTGAAGTTCGAAATTGCAAATCACAATCTCCATTGGTCAGTCAAAGGCAGATAAGAAAGGGCATTTTAGGTAGTCCTTTCTTGGGGAAAACTGCTAAAAAAAAAAAAAAAAAAAAAAAAAAAAAAAAAAAAAAAAAAAAAAAAAAAAAAAAAAAAAAAAAAACAAACCCAGATGGCCAGTGCCTAAGGGAATATGAGATGGGCCTACAGGAAGTCAGGCAAAAGAAGATAAAATAAATTTCACATGCACTGTTTCTTATTGCCATTTCTTCTTTGTATAGTTGCTATGGGAACTGTGTTTCTAAGGCTATGTCTCTCCAGTGCAAAGCGATCTTGGGCCAAAATGACCAGTCAATTTAATCCAACTGGTCTAATTGATTTATTTCCAACGCATGCTCTCCCTCACCCACGGCCAAATTGAGTAGCTGTTGAACTGAATTTGGTGGCATCTCACAGAAATAAAATTGGTTCTGGCTGGATATATTTGCCTTCCATCCTAGTGATAAGAGTACGCCATCGGAATATGCCTTCTCCTACTGGGGCCCTGTGCATGTGGGGATTGCAAGCAGCGCTACAGGAGTGTGAAGGGCAACTATGACAGGAGGAAAGGACTAGTGGAATAATCCACACACTGGTGTGAAGGCGAGGCAGAGCTGAGAGGGAGATGGAGACGCCAGAACCCAGAGGAGACCTGAACAGTGAGGCCGTCCTATCTGAGCCAGAGGCTGCCTGTCAAGCCCCTGCCCAGACTGCTGCCTGCAGATGTGGGCTGCATCTTCTGCTGCCACCTTCCTCCGATGTCCAGGCGATCTCTCTGAGTCTGGCCGCTCATCAGTAACCTGCATCCTTCACGTGGCCCTGAGGTGACATCAGGACATGTGCTTCTGAACAGCTGATGCAAGGTGCTAATTCCCATTAGATTCCCCGAAACTCATGCTCTGGACACCTTTGCTGACTCAGCATCAAAGATTTAATCCTCTTCGGCCCCACCGCACAATATCAACCTGAAGTTCCTGGCCCTTAGCCCACACCTGCTCCCCGCCTAGGTCTTCAGCCTGCCTCCTCCAGGATCAGAAGCCCGGACTCACCGGGAATCAGATCACCATCTCTGGGCTAGTCAGTGTCGCTGTTTTGAAGCCTATCTCTCTCTCCCCCTCTCTCTCTTTCATCATTTGAAGAGCAAAAAGGAATAACCACACAGAAGAGAAAGCCAGATTTGTAAAACCCATATTCATGTAGGGTTTCCTTTGTGGGAAATACTGAAGACATGTCAGTATAAATCCTTCAGGAGCAGAACTGGCTTGTGATGCCGTGAGACGGGCTTAGAACATTGTCCTGCTTATAAACTGTCTGTCCTGTGTCTGAGCTGTCACGACCCTCTGGTCTCCCTAACTCTCTGCCATTCCCCACACCCCCAAGCCACAGGTGGCTTCATGTGGCCAAGGCCTCATTTTTCTTTCAAATGGACCACCCCCGTGCCTCACTTGCCGAGAGACAGGGCCCTTCCTCAGCAAAATGTGCGATGATTAGAAAATTCTTGAAACACTCTGTCCCAGACAAACTATTCCATCAGAGACCCTTTTATTTCACTTGTAAAAAACACACCTCAGGAAAGGAAATCAGACAATGTCTCTTGAAAGAAATGTTCCTAGTAAGTCAGATGGAGTAGGGAATTATTCCCATCTTTCAAAAAACTGTGCTTCCTGTTTTCTAGAGACCAAAATTCAGTGCCCTGCTTGTTAATTATCAGTCTAATTGAAATATTGAAAAATGTGCTGCTGATGATGGGAAGTCATAACTGATGTACCACTGGAGTTTATTATTTAAAAAAAAATTAAGTGTATTTCTTAGAAAGAATGAGAGAGAGAGACAGAGAGAGAGAGAGAGAGCAGGACAGGGGTGAGCGTCAGAGGAAGAAGCAGACTCCCCGCTGGGCAGGAAGCCTGATGCAGGACTCGATTCCAGGACTCCAGGATCATGACCTGAGCTGAAGGCAGTCACTTAACCAACTGAGCCAACCAGGTGCCCCTGGAGTTCATAAACACCTGCCCACACACCTCTTTGATTTCCATCTTAACCTAGAAAGCAGATTTGATTTCACAGCTGAGTCTCAAAGACAGTGAATCACTAACCTGGCCTTCCTGATTCCAAACTTTGCCTTCTTCCATGACACTTTCACGCCATCTCTGGTTCCCAATTCTGTGTTTTGCTGCCATCCCAGTTGGTGGTTCTGCAGCCAGCACTGTTCTTCTTACATTTCGTAAGTAACTGCCTGATACACCATAAAGTCAGAGTTGGCCTTGGTCACTAAATAATAACTTTACTATATTAGTCATATATTAATAAATTTATTTAAAATCTTTCCCACACACAGAGAGAGACAAATATTGTACAATCTCACTCACATGGGGAAGCTAAAAACAAAAACTCATGAGAAACAGCAGATGGGTGGGTTATCAGGAATGGGGGGCAGGACAGTGAAGGAAGGTAGCTGAAGGGTGCAAACTTCTAGTTTTATGACGAATAAGTTCTAGAGACGTAACATACAGTATGGTGACTGTAGATAGCAATGGCATATTGTATATATGAAAACAACTAAGAGGAGATCTTAAAAGTTCTCACCAACTGCACAAAAAAACTGTCCCTATGTGAGGTGAGGGATGTGTTAACCAATCTTCCTGTGGTGCTTATTTCACAAAATAGACATGGACCAAATCATTAGGTTGTACATCTTAAACTTACACAGTTATGTCAATTATAAATAATAAATCTGAAAAAAACAAAGTTTTCAAGAGGTTGTACTCATGAAATTTGCTTAAATTTTATATTAAACAGGAGTGCCTGGGTGGCTCAGTCGGTTAAGCATCAGACTCTTGATTTCAGCTCAGGTCATGATCTTAGGATCTTGAGATCGAGCCCTGTGTTGGGTTCCACACTGGGCATGGAGTCTGCTTAAGATTCTGTCTTTCCCTCTCCTTCTGTGCCCCCGACCTATGCTCACTCATGCACACACTCTCTCGCACACACCACAATTTATATTAAACAGGTTAGCTTTTTGAGCAATACATAAATTGTACTTAATGTCTACTAAAGTTTCTCTTGTTAATAAAACACCCCCTACCCATCTTGCCTTAGATTACTTTATAGCTCTGCCTATCTCCCCAAGTACAAGACCAGACAGATTTGGGATTAGATTTTCAGAGTGATGAGAAGCAGTTGGAATTGCTGATCACTAATGATGAGACTTGCAAGTCATTATTCCAAATGTGACGTGAGATTTATGGACCTAGGCTTTAATCACTTTGATCTATTCCTAGATTGTTGTTGGGACTGTGCTTGTATGTGTGGTGTGTGCACGCATGAACATTTATTAGAGGGATGGTAAGGAGGTGGGTGGCTTGGGAGATGAGGCATCTGGGAAAACATCAGCCTGTCTACTTGTTAGATATGTAAGAATATTCTAATGTTTCTTGAGTTTCACATTAGCATAACCCAGTAATGATGGTGATTTTAAGGATTAATTTGGCAGGTGACTAATTTATAATTTGATCCAATCACTTATGGTATTTTCATACAAAATAATTAATAACAGAGGGAGAAGTTCTAATTTAATAACTAATGTCTGCCCGAGAAAAACGCATTTCTCCTTGGATTTTCATAATGGTTTTATTATGACTAGACTAGGACACAGCCTAAACACCTAACTGAATGATTGATCCTAAGTGCCAATTAGGCTGAATGTGTTATGTGAATGACATTTTCTTCCAGAGGACAAGGAGATATGTGCTTCACTGGCATGAGCAAAACATGGCCTCCAATGTCTCCTTTAGGGCTGAAGGTGAAAAAGCAGGTCTTCAAGGACTGGAGAGGGAGGAGCATTATAGTCCCATTTGGGACAGATCCCATGAGACTCAAGAGCTAGGATTCTAGGCCAAATTGCTCCCCCCAGTGATAGGAAATAGCCACAATTTGCTTCTAGAAAAATAAATCATTCCATAAACAGTAATACATACCCTATACTGAAGCAGTTTTAATCTTACGGAATTTTAATACTCTGAACTGATTGTACTGGGTGGTCTAATAAGCTTTAAATGACAAGCTGTTGGGGGGACTGATACAGTTTGTTGACTCAAGGTTATTGTCAATGGAGGCAAGGACCCAGCAGCTCTCTAAGGCGAGCTTTGAAAATTGACTAGGAATTCTGCTTTTCCACATTTGCAAAGGACACATCCAATGAAGGGTTAGTATCCAAAATATATATAAAGAGCTTACAAAACGCAACACCCAAAAATAATAATCCAATAAAAATGGGCCAAAGAAATGAAGAGACCTTTCTCCAAAGACATCCAGATGGCAAACAGATACGTGAAAAGATGCTCATCATCACTCATCATCAGGGAAATGCAACTCAAAACTACAATGAGATACAACCTCATACCTGTGAGAAAGGCTAAAATCAAAAACACAAGAAACAACAAGTGTTGGTGAGGATGTGGAGAAAAAGGAACCCTCGTGAATGATTGGTGGGAATACAAACTGGTGCAGCCACTATGGAAGAGTCTGGAGGTTCCTCAAAATGTTAAAAATAGAACTTACCTTATGATCCAGTAATGAAACTACTGGGTATTTGCCCAAAGAATGCAAAAACACTAATTCAAAGGGATAGATGCATCCCTATGTTTACTGTAGTATTATTTACATTAGCCAAATTATGGAAGAGCCCAAATGTCCATAGATAGATGAATGCGTAAAGAAGATATGGCCTCTGTACACACACACACACACACACACACACACACACACACACAGGAATATTATTTGGCCAGAAAAAAATAAAATCTTGCCATTTGCAACAACCTGGATGGAGCTACAGAGTGTTATGCTAAACAAAGTAAACCAATCAGAAAAAGACAAATACCATATGATTTCACCCATGTGTGGAGTTTAACAAACAAATAAAAATGAACAAAGGAAAAAAGAGTGAAAGAAACAGACTCTTAACTATAGAGAACAAACTGATGGTCACCAGAGGGGAGGAGGTGGGGGATGAGTGAAACAGGTAAAGGGGATTAAAAGGACACTTATCTTGATGAGCACTGAATAAAGTACAGAACTGCTGAATCAGGGTGGCTGGGTGATAGATACTGGGGAGGGTATGTGTTGTGGTGAGGGATGTGAATTGTGTAAGACTGAGGATTCACAGACCTATACCCCTGAAGCAAATAATATGTTGTATGTAAATTAAAAAAAAAGAATTGCCAAATTACTATATTGTACACCTGTAACTAATTTAACACTGTAGGTTAACTACACCAGAATTCAAAACAAAATAAAATTTAAAAACATTTTTTTAAAAGTAATTCTGTTTTCCTCCTAGGCAGAGAAAAGAGGAAGAAGCTTTTATATTCTTCATTTCCCCAGTAGAGGACTGCAGTCCTGCACATGGCCCCTTACATAAACTTCCAGGCAGTCTTGATTCCAAGAGACACAAAGAAATGAAGAACCATCTGTCCCCTGGATTCTGTGCACAGGGGGACAGGCCCAGATCACTGGGGGAATGAAAGGAATAAAGGATCAGTACAAGACAGCCCTCTTTTCCTAGGATCTTCTCCTAGGATGTTTCCTCCTGTCTTCAGCTTCAGAAGCCTTGTTGGTCAGCCTCCACTTGAGGCCCTGAGGAAATAAGGAACAATTCACACACCACCTTCAGGCCAGGATTCTGGCATCCCAGATTACCCTGACATATCAATAGGAATCAAAGTCGAACCAAAAAACGGATAGCCGCTGTCGATGGTGCACACTGCAAATGCTCCCTTATCCTCCATCCCTCTCAACAAACGACCCACCTGGGACCCACCTCTTGACGTCTCTTAGCAAGTACTTAATACCTGGAGAGGAACACCAATGTTGTCTATCACAGAGGGAGCAGCCCCGAACTCAATGCTCCCTCAAAGTATTGCACTACAACTCAACCAGCTCCTACCATGTGCTACGTGTGCTTGAGACACAGAGTCAGGAAGAACTATTCTGGCCTTCCAGCAGCTCATGGTCCACTAAGGGAATGAGACAAGGACTCAACAACATTGACTCCATAGAGAAGTTACTTAATAATCCATAGAGAAGTTACTTAATAAGACAGGAAGCCACAAAATACGTGTGGTGAGGTGGACGGGTGCACCTTGAGGGAGAGAGGATGTGTATTCTCGTTACTAATCTCTGGGCTAACACAGCATTTCTCCAGCTTGGCACTCCAGACATGTTGGCCGACAGGTTCTTTATTATGAGAGTGTCCTCTGTAGTGTGGGACACGTAGCAGCTTCCTTGACCTCTACCCTTTAGATAGAAGCAGCCCCACTCCCCTCTGTCATGAAAACCAATAATGTCACCAGACATGTCAGATGCCCTTTAGTGGGGGAGCTGCCGCCGTCTTAGAGCCCTTGACTACCGCTTTAGAAGAGGGTAACTGACTCTATGTATTCAGAGATGGTTCTCCTAATTTCAGTGATGTCCAGGCAGGGGTTTCTGTAGATCCTGCGTAAGACACCCCACCCTGCCGAGGATAAATGTGGACGGATGTCACAGGTACCTTGGACATGGAGTCCACAATGGGTGATTCCTTTTATTTCTTAAGAAACCAGTTCAACAGCTGGTCAGAAAGTATGTGTTAGCACTGAGTGTACACCTTGTATTGTGTTAAGTGCTAAGGATGTCAGATGTTATAGATTTATTTCCCAGCTGCTGGGAAATTTCCTGGAAGACAGTATTAAGCTATGTCCCTTTACTGCAGTGGCTGGAGAAACCCACTTTACTCAAGGTCCCACCTCCTTATAGGGCAGCCTGAATCCAATCATTGTGGGGATATAACGGCCCATCATTCCCTCCTACTCATGTCACCCGAACGCCCAGAGCGCTTCATGGGCACATTCAACATCTCCCTCTGTCCAAATCCTGCCCACCTCCCTTCCCTTCTTTTTCTTCCCTGGATGTCAGGACCTCAAAAGCACTCCCTAAACACACTGCAGGCTGACCTCCATCTCAAAGTCTGCTTTCCAGGGAACCCAACCTGTAACAACTTTGAAGGCATGGCTCCTATTCCCATGCGTTCATACTCGCAGGCGTGGTGGGGATTTTTATCCCCAGGGGCTATACTTCCGGGGCTCCGCTTCCTTCCTAAGCACTCATCAGTAACCTCAATCTGATGTTTCACAATGTGGGCTCAGAGGAGCCACAGACTGAGGGCTCAGTCCCTCCACAAAGCAGTCAGCACACAATGATCCCTCCAAGCAAAGGATTAAATCGCAGTGATTTTCCCAATGAAAAAAACAATTAGATCACAATTCTGTGGACCTATCCCCACACATCATTTGGCTTGGCCAAGGGCACAGGGCTTTATCCTGAGACAGAAACAGCATCACACTCTCCAGCATCCATGCCCAGTTCCTAGCCATCCCTGGGAGAGACTCAGCGTTCTCCTTTTTGCTAGAAAGGGATGAGAGGGTGCCACTCCACAGAGGCAACGCTGGAACTTTGAAGTTTACCCTTTGGTCAAATTTCCTACAGGTTGACTTTTAACTGCTGCTTTTTTCTGTCCAATTTTAACCACAATGTTTCATATGTTCTTTCTCTGCCTACCCAAAATAACTGGCCCTTCTTTGCTCTTTTGTCCTCCTTATTCTCACCTCTTAGCCCAAATAGAAGAGGCCTTTGGGATACTGTGAGGAAAGGAGGTCAGTGCAGTGGATGTGAAATTTCCATTTCTGGCAGCAGCAGCTCTGGCCCTATGCAGAATTATAAAGTAAAATGACTTCATCCCTGGCTCCAAGCTCCCTTTTAGGGACTCCTTTCTAGCCCCAGTCCCAGAGCTCCAATCTCACTAGAGTAGCACCTGGTTCAAGCAGCGCCTGGGCCTTGTGCATTTTCCTGCCTCCCTTTTATCCATTAAAATCATTCTCTTAAAAAAAAAGTCATAATAGTAGCAATAATAAAAATATAAAATAAAATATTTCTCTTTTTGCCCCATTTACTAGAAGCCTGGTAGGTTCCCAGAAAGCCATTTATCCATGAATTTGAGCTTTAGTATGACTATGTCATAATGATTTCATGTATTGTTCTACAGGACATTTATATTTTGCATTTGTAAATCATTTATATTTGTACATCAATCCTCAGGGCCCAAGAATGGGCAGACAGAACTGTTAGGGTTTCATGAAATAGAGAGGGGCCATTTGTAGGCAAGGTAAACTTTCTCCATTCCATAAATCACACAGATAAGACAGTTCCCATCACTCATGACTGAACAGAAACTCAAGCCACCCCGAGCAATGAGCCAAGTCCTCCTCTCTACCTGTTATTCCTTGGAAGTACAAGTAGACCAAATGGTTCTTCCATTCTCATGCATATGACACTTACTGGACTGATCAACTGAGCCAAGCAAACAAACTGATAGACTTATTTCATGGAAATAAAATCAGGTTGATTCAACTAAGCTGACCAATTTGTTGTGGTACCACTGGGAAAGAAACTAGCAAGCCATTTTTCTTTTTCTGTTTGTTTTCCACATGAACTTCTGTCAAGCCTATTCAGCACTCACTATGTGGCTTAATTAAAATAAGGTCATAACAAATCAGCAGCAGATAATATTACAGCACTAAGTTCCCTCAGAGGGATAGCGGGACTGGCTTTTCAAGCAATCTTGCCATCACCACCCTCAAATCTTCATAAAGCTGTGCTCAGCAAGGGCTCTGGGGGGGGGGGATCCAAGAGGACCATTGGGGCTGAGAAGGAAAGAGAAAAAAAACAGGTACTTATCAGCCTCACAAATAATTGTACTCAGTCAACCAGAGCTCACGTGAGAGTGAACAAAGGAAGGAGAGTCTGGGGGCGCCTGGGTGGCTCATTCAGTGAGGTGTCTGCCTCGGGTCAGGTCATGATCTCAGGGCCCTGGGATCGATCGATCCCTGTGCTGGGTCTCCCTCTGCCCCTGCCCCCAGCACTCTCTCCCTCCTTCTCTCTCTCTCTAATAAATAAGTAACAACAACAACAACAAAAAAAACTACAGTCTGTAGGGTGGTAAAGAACCAACATTTGGATCCCGAATGATCCCCATGAAGCTTTGGGGCAGATCTTGCTAGGACTTCAGGTCCCATGCCAGCTCCATTCAGCCTGATACATCCCCAAAAGGGCAAACACAAGTTACAACCAGTCTAATTAAGGCGATGCTTGCAAAACACACATAGATCTCTAGAATATTCTGTCAGACACACCTGTGATCACCTTGTTTCAGTGCTCGTTTTCCATGTTAATTTTTTTTTCTCCTGGTACAGTGATTGTAACTAACACACAGGCAGCCGGATCTGTTCGGAGCAATGAGGAAGCAATCAGGGAGCTTGTTAAGCCTCTCGCCTCTTCATTTCAAAATGGCGTTCTTTCTCCCCTTTCACCCTCAGTACTAATAAGATGTATATTCAGTGATTGCCACCAGTCTTTTGCTAAGATTTTCCAGACATGTCTTGCTTCTCTTCTTTTAGTAGGTTCCTTAAGAAGGAGTCAATTACTTCCTGAGTTCTTCCAAAATCATTACCTGGAGTCATTGCTGCTATGAACATTGGGGTACATATGGCCCTTCTTTTCACTACATCTGTATCTTTGGGGTAAATACCCAGTAGTGCAATTGCAGGGTCATTGGGTAGCTCTATTTTTAATTTTTTAAGGAATCTCCACACAGTTTTCCAAAGCGACTGCACCAACTTGCATTCCCTTTTCTCCGCAGCCTCTCCAACACTTGTTGTTTCCTGTCTTGTTAATTTTGGCTATTCTGACTGGTGTAAGGTGGTATCTCAGTGTGGTTTTGATTTGAATTTCCCTGATAGCTAGTGACGATGAACATTTTTTCATGTATCTGTTAGCCATTTGTATAACCTCTATAGAGAAGTGCCTCTTCATGTCTCCTGCCCATTTTTGATGTGTTCATCTTCTTTTTGGATGTTGACTTTGAGGAGTTCTTTATAGATCTTGGATATCAGTCCTTTGTCTGTAGTGTCATTTGCAAATATCCTCTCCCATTCCGTGGGTTGCCTCTTTGTTTTGTTGACTGTTCTTTGCTGCGCAGAAGCTTTTTATTTTGAGGAAGTCCCAAAAGTTCATTTTCACTTTTGTCTCCTTTGCCTTTGGAGATGTGTCTTGAAAGAAGTTGCTGTGGCCAATGTCAAAGAGGTTACTGCCTATGTTCTCTTCTAGGATTTTGATGGATTCCTGCTTCACGTTGAGGTTTTTCATCCATTTCGAGTTTGTATTTGTGTGTGGTTTAAGAAAATGTTCTAGTTTCATTCTTCTATACGTAGCTGTCCAATTTTCCCAGCACCATTTATTGAAGAGACTGTCTTTCTCCCTACTGGATATTTCTTCCTGCTTTGTTGAAGATGATTTGACCATAGATTTGTGGGTCCATATCTGGACTCTGGACTCTATTTCATTGGTTTATTTCTCTGTTTTTGTGCCAGTACCATGCTGTCTTGGTGATCACAGCTTTGCCAAACTGTGGAAAGAGCCAAGGTGCCCTTCGACAGATGAATGGATAAAAAAGATATGGTCCATATATATAATGGAATACTACACCTCCATCAGAAAGGATGAATATCCAGCTTTTGTAGCAACTTGGACTGGATTGGAAGAGATTATGCTGAATGAAATAAGCCAAATAGAGAAAGCCAACTATCACATGGTTTCACTTACTTGAGGTGCATAAGAGGTAATACAGAGGACAGCAGGAGAAGGAAAGGAAATGGGAAGTAGGGTAATTCGGGGAGAGAAAAGAAACATGAGAGACTTTGGACTCAGAAACAAACTAAGGGTCTTGGAGGGAGGGGGTTGGGGGATGGGAGAGCGTGGTGGTAGGTACTGAGGGCATGTATTGCATGGAGCACTGGGTGTGGGGCATAAACAATGAATCTTGGAACACTGAAAAAATTAAATTAAATTTAAAAAAATCATTACCTGGAGTCTCTACAATGTGAAGACTAAGTATCCTCTGCAATACTTTTGTCCCCTTGGCTGCTCACCTGTCCCTGGACAGGTGATGACTGCCTGACCCTCGTCCTGTTTGAGCTGGTTCAGCTCTTTAATTGCAAGTTTGGTTTCTCTCCTGAGGAACTGCAGTGTTGGTCCTTCCTAAACCATGCTGTCTCTCAGGTCCCTAAGCCTGGGCGCTTCCAACTCCACCCCCCACTGCTCCCAAAACCGTTTCCCACATCTCTGCCTCACACACACTTCTGGCTTCTATTACACAAAGGACATCTCCTGGTTTCTTTAAAAATGAAGCTTGTGTATGTGTCATTTAATTCTTTTTGTTCTGTGTTAATCCCTGGGGAAGAAAGGCATCAATTCTGAGCTAATCGAACATATTTGCAGCACAGTTCTGCAAACAGCTCTTGTGGAAGCCCAGTTTTAGACCTCTGCCTTCAAGAGCCCTCTATTGCCATACAGCATCCACCCCCAATCAACTGACTGCTCTCTTGGAAGGGATGCGTGTGAGTTACACATAGAGAGAGAGGCAGCCACTCAGTGGAACAGTAAGGTGAAGCAGGCAAAGAGAGACAGGGAGAGAGAGGGGAGCAAAGTCAAGAGACCATATGCTGCCGGAGGCACACTCTATTGCAGAAAAAACATTCTATCTCTTCTTAAGATTCTTCCTCTTACCTGCTGAGATGAGTTCCTCAGCTCTCTCTCATCCCTAAATTCTTTCATAAACACCTATCGTCTCTAAAAGAAACCTTTGTGTACTGTTGATGGGAATGTCAATCAGTACAGCCACTATGGAAAACACTGTGGAGGTTCCTCAAAAAATTATAAACAGAACTACCCTATGATGCAGTAATTTTACTATTAGGTATTTAACTCAAAGAATACAAAAACACTAATTTGAAGGGATACATAACCCCCTGTGTTTATTGCACCATTATTTACAAAAGCTAAAATATGGAAGCAGCTTAAGTGTGCATCGATTTGCAAATGGGTAAGGAAGAAGTGGTATGTATGTGTATATATATATATATGTGTGTATATATATATATATGTATATATATATATATATATAATGGAATATTACTCAGCCATAAAAAAGAATGAAATCTTGCCATTTGCACCAACACAGATGGATCTAAAGAGTATAATGCTGAATGAAATTAAGTCAATCAGAGAAAGACAAATACTATATGATTTCACTCACATGTGGAATTTAAGAAACAAAACAAAGAAACACAGAAAAACAAGAGAGAGACAAACCAAAAACAGACTCTTAACTACAGAGAATAGATGGCTCCAGAGGGGACAGGAGGCAGGGAAGGGCGTAAAATAAGTGAAGGGGATTAAAAGCACACTTAATCTTGATGGGCATTGAGTAATATATAGAATTGTTGAATCACTGCTATCATACAGCTGAAACTAATATAACACTATGTTAACTAAACTGGATTGAAAATGAAATAAAAATTAAAAAATAAATAAAAATTTAAAAAAATAAACAAACATAAAAGCACATCATCTGTTGCAGGCATTATTGTTCAGAACCTAAAGAGTTTATTAAGCTCAGCATCCATGGCACTATAACAATCTGGTTTTCTTCCTACTTCTCGGGTTAGTTCACCCTTGCTTCCTTTGCTCTCTCCCTTTTCCCACTTCCTTACAGAAGTCAGTGAATACTCTATCCTCAGTCTCTGGGTAACCTTTTCAGTGTACATGTGTTTATCTCAGGGAAGTAACTCAATACCTTATCCTAGTTCCTACTTCTCTTCCAGGATTCATGTCCATTCTCCACAGTCTCCTGGGTCTCAACAATAAGGACCCCAACTGTTTCAAACATTAAACCCTTAGAATCTCTAATCTCCTTATTACTTAGTATCTTAGCCTGACCTCAGTGTCTATTATAATAATCATTCTCTTTCCCTTGTCTCTCAGTCCTCACCAGGGCCACATTATTAATGACAGCTCTAAAGAGGAGATCACTAATGCCTCCAACACCATGTTCCCCTCTCCTTCCAGGGCTTGCACCTGGACTTCCTTTCCCAGCCTCCCTTGCTGTTGGGTGTGACCAAAGCAATGTCAGTGAAAGCAATGTGCACCACGGCCAGACCTGACTCATAAAAGAAGCACACCACACTTCCACAAATGATCTTTGTCCTCCTTCCCCACCTGCCAGCTGAAAGAACAGGAGCAAAGAATTCCTATGGACCCACACTGGACTTGTTCATAACAAGATCAAGAAACAAACTTTTACTATCTTAAGTCTCTGTTGTTCTGGAGTTGTTTGTTAAAACAGTGGAGTCTATCATGATGGATACAATTTTTACATTCTCATATTTTGGGTTTTTTAAACTAAAATGTGATCATATTCTATATACTTGCTTTTGTCACTGAACATGATATAAATTCTTCCAAATCTATAAGCGTAGAGGTTATTCTTGTTAATAGGGAGATAATAATCCTATGTCTTTATGTGTGTATATCAACATAGTCAATGTACTATATGCTATTATATGTTATATGCAATATATACTATTCAATAATTATCATAGATGATGACTTCTTTGTTTTCAGATTTTTACTACTATAAATGATGCTTCAGAAACATCCTTACACATCCCTGTGTGTATTACTGACACAACTATTCTTTTCATCATTAAAAACACTGGCTTCGGGGAGCCGGGGTGGCTCAGTAAGTTAAGCGACTGCTTTTGGCTCAGGTCATGATCCTGGAGACCTGGGATCGAGCCCCACATCGGGCTTCCTTCTCAGCGGGAAGCCTGCTTCTCCCTCTTTCAGTCCCTCTGCTTGTGTTCCCTCTCCAGCTGTGTTTCTCTCTGTCAAATAAATAAATAAAATCTTTAAAAAACAAAAAACAAAAAACACTGGCTTCTCATGACTCCTCTCTTCAATGTAACACCACCCTAGTCCAACCTGAAGGCAATCCCCTCAATTCAATGTCACCTCTGTCTCTCGCACCATGCCTATGATCACAGCTCTCATTCATACATCTACTATCTCTCACTTAGATGATGATGGGAGCCTGACTCTTCTTTTAAAAGAAGTTTTGGGAATGCCTGGGTGGCTCAGTTGGTTAAGCGACTGCCTTCGGCTCAGGTCATGATCCCGGAGACCCGGAATCGAGTCCCACATCGGGTTCCCTGCTCAGGGGGAAGCCTGCTTCTCCCTCTCTCAGTCCCCCTGCTTGTGTTCCCTCTCTGGCTGTGTTTCCCTCTGTCAAATAAATAAAAAAATATTTTAAAAAAATAAATAAAAGAAGTTTTGGAATGCTGGCTTAAACAATTACTTTTTGTCACCAACCCCTTATTAGACATTGTGACTTTTCTCGAAGGGGTGCATTATGAGCTTTTCTCAAAGTTGCTTTACTACAGGTTGGTTTTTTTCCACAGAGTATCTTGCATGATTTGTGTATGAAACACAGTATGGCAATTGTTGTTGCCTATGACACCACAGCCAGTGGTGATGGTTTTGTTCTCCCTTTAACAAGGTAATTTTATGTCATATAGACATAGTCAATAGATCTCCATTTTGCCCTTAAAAATCATAATCCAACACATCAGTTGACAACTCTTACTCCTAAGCCTTCACTGGAGAACAGAGTGAGTAATACTGAGATAAAATGTTGCATTTCAGACAACTAGAATGGGAAGAGAGATGGAAAGGGACATATCATTATATACAACAGACTATGAATAATTAGCTTTTGTCTTGTATGTTATCGGAATTACAAACACTAAATAATTAGTAAAACTTATTATTAAGTATGACTGCATACATATGATGTGAACTCATTCATCTTAAAAGTGAAAGATTCACTCAAGCCAATGGTGGCACATAACATAAATTTAAGAGAGAAAGGAATTTTTAATGGTGCTGACTGAGCTATATGAAATTTGTCCCTTTCTTTCAGAGAGAATTACTGAGATGGTCAGTGTGCTAGTCTTTTGTTTATTTGTTCTTAAAACCATTACCTTCCCTTTCCCTGGTTTCTTCTGGATCCTAAGGAAACATATTTCTTAGGCATGTCAGTGGGCATCTGGAAATTTCTAGCCAAGGGGAGGAACTGATAGAATAGTGGGGAGAGGAGATAGGGAGAAGTCATGATTTTTGCTTCCCTCCCTTGTCTACCTTGGGTGGCATGTTCAGCAGAAAGCTATCTTCCTCTAGATAGTCAGCCCTTCCAGTCTTCCAAGGTCCTTGAGAAGCCCCCTCATTATGACCAAATCTTCCAAAATGGTCCTGCCTTCTGGATACTGAAAACAAACTTCCTTCCATTGTCTTTCCAGCCCTTTGGATTGTAGTAGTTTTCTGCTCTGACTACCTCAGCTTTTCATATTTGATTCTTCTTCTCTGACAACCAATTCCTTTACCAAAATTTTCTGTATGAAATGCTTAAAGGGGTCCCTTTTTCAGACCAGACCTTGACTGAAATGTTGTAGCCCATGATGTATTTTTGGATATTAGTGAAGAGTAAGTGTCATTGCCCAGGACATTTTATCGGTGCCTTTAGTTCAAGGTAACCAGGACTATCAAATGGTTCAAAAACATCTAAAAATATACTAAAAGATAATACATTTGAAAGCAAAGAGGGAAAAAACAGTAAAGTTTGACACTGACTCAGGATGGCCATTGTTTGCATTCTGGTATATACCACGAATACTAGTACAGAAAAAAAGAAATAGTCACAATATTAAAATAATGTAAAGTAAAATAAAAGACCATATCTAGTAGCATGGTTAAGAAACAAGAGGATAGAAAGCTAGACTACCTTGCTGAGTGAGATTCCTTGAAATAGAACCCGTACTCACAGGCTTATGAGCTATGAGTCTTTGGGCAAGGTTCCTAACTTTCTGGTTACTTTCCTCATCTGTAAAATGGGCTCTTATTACAGCATATAATTTAGTTCCAAGGGGTGATGTGAGAATTATGTGAATTAATGCACATAGACTTCTTAGAAAACGTCTGGAATATAGTAGTCACCAAATTGTCAGCTTTCATCATCATCATTACTATTTATTGTCATCATCATCGTCATCATCAATTCAGGGTAATACCACTAATTATAGTTAAGACTAGAATTTAAATGCATAAAGGGAATGATTTCTGTGTGAATCAGAGACCCTGAAATAAATATCTCTTCATCTAATATTCTTAGAGGTGAAAAAATGTCTTTTACTAAAACATGAAGACATGTATAGTTTTACCTAAATTGGTAAAGCTAGTTTTGTATTGTGAAATAAAGCAAGAGGTTGGAAAGCTTTGTCCCTGAGACTAGAAAAGGGCGGGTGCAGTTAAATATGTGTGCCTCTCCTTAAGAAATACAAGGATAATTTTGTTCACTGTGGTTGTTTCTAAAGCTGTTCCTCTAAATAGTTCCTAATTCTTTGTTATTGGATAAAGCCACTTGACTAGGTTTGGCAAATGAGTCTTAAGGAAGATAGGTGTCACTTAAGACCCCATCTCCCTCTGGGCTCTTTTTGCCTCCAGAACTATAGCTAGCGGTACTAAAAATGGTTGCTGCTCATGAGTATGGGTCCCTGAGTGACCATGACAGATAGGTAGTGTGAAGAAGATATAAACTTTGTTGTGATAAGCCACTGATATGTGGGGTTATTTATTACCACACCATAACCTAGTCTATTTTGTTCTGTAAACATAAGAAGTCAAAAGCAAGAAACCCAGAGAGTATTAATCTAAGAACTATAAAAGATTCAGTTTATACTTATTATCTTTGCCACCTCATTCTTTTTCCACAGTGATAAGCAGTAAAGCCTCTTGCACAGAAAAGGAATGGTATACATGTCTTCAAAGTTAAAGGAAAGGAAGAAGTTGGGGATTATGCCTCATAACGTGGACAAGCTCATAAAATGGAAGAGCTCAGGAGACAAAACGAAAAGTGGCAGAAATGGAACGCACACCCAGGACCTCAGGGGAGAAAATACAGAAATAAGGTAAACTTTTTTAAGAGAAAAAAAATTAAGGGTAATTCATAGTTTTCTAGACATAATAAATGATAAAGTACATTGCAGACACATAAAACATATTTTTTAAAAGATTTTTTTATTTGTTTTGGAGAGAGAGAGCACATGCTCAGGGAGGAGGGGCAGAGGGAGAGGGGGACACAGTCTTAAGTAGACTCTGTGCTCAGTGTGGAGCCTCAATTAACCTGAGCTGAAACCAAGAGTCAGATGCTTACCCAACTGTACCAACCAGGCACCCCCAGAAAACATATTTTTAGAAAGCAAAAGGAGGGAGGGGCCAGATAGGTTCACTTTAAATTCTACCAAACATTTAAGTAAGATATTATACCAATTGTCTATAATCTCTTCCAAAAGATAGAAGCAGGAAGGATACTTCCTAACTCATTCATTGAATTCAGTATTACATTAATACCAAAACTAGGCAAAGACATGTCTCTTGAACACAGATGTGAAAATCCTCAGCAAAATATCAGCAAATCAACTCCAACAATGTATAAAAAGAACTACATACCACAATCAACTGCGATTTATCCTAGATATGCAAGGCTGGTTAAATGTCCAAAAAGCAATTAGTATAATCTATCAACAGGATAAAGAAGAAAAATCACACAATTATACCATGAGATACCAAGAAAGCATTTAACAAAATCTAATGCCTATTCACGATATACTTCTAAGCAAATTGGGATAGAAGGAACTTCCTCAACTAAATAAAGAACATCTACAAAAAAACCCTACAGCTAACATCACACTTAATGATGAGGAATTAGAAGCTTTCCCATCAAGATCAGAAACAAATAAGCATGTCTGCTCTCATCACTCCTTTTCAATATCATACTGGAAGTCCTTGCTAATGCAATAAGACAAGAAAAGGAAATTAAAGATAATCTAGATTGAGAAGGAAAAAAAACTGTCTTAGTTCTCAGGTGACATGATTCCCCATACTGAAAATCTGAAAGAACTGACAAAAATGAAACAAAACAAAACAAAACAACAACAGAATCCTGGGACTAATAAGCAATTATAGCAAGGTGGCAGGACACAAGATTAATAGGAAAAAAGTTAAATGCTCTGTTATATGCCAGCAGTAAGTAAATGGAATTTGAAATTAAAATTATAATTACCATTTACATTAATATCCCCAAAATTAAATACTTGGGTATAAATTTAACAAAAATGTACAATGCTTACATAAGAATAACTACAAAACTATGATGAAAGAAATAAAAAAGGAATTAAACAAATGGAGAGGTCATTTCACATTCATGGACAGGAATACTCAACAATGCCAGGATGTCAGCTCTTCTCAATTTGATCTATATATCTGAAACAATTCCAATCAAAGTCCTAGCAAGTGATTTTGTAGATACTGACAAACAAAACTAAGTTTATATGGAGAGGCAAAAGATCCAAAATAGCCAAATCAACACTGAGACTAAAAACTAAGTCAGAAGGTTGACACTACATGATTTCAAGGTTAACTCTGAAGCTACAGTTATCAAGAGACTATGATATTGTTAAAAAAAAACCAGACAAACCAATAGAACTGATTGCAGAATTTATGAATAACAGATTAAGAAAAAACATCAAAAGCATTTCTTTAAACCAATAATTATTACTATTTTATTTTCATTTATAATAGAAACAAAAGCAATGTAGCAACTAGAAGTAGTTATAACAAAAACTAATACTTTACCTTTATGGACAAAATTATAAAACATTAAGGCCACATAAATAAATGGTAAGGCATATCATGCTCATGACTGAGAAGACTGTATTACAAAGAAGATAATTCTCCCTAAATGTATCTCATTCCCAATAAAAGCCTTTACAGGTTGATCCTAAATTTATTTTTTAGAAATAGAGGACCAAGATAAATTGAGGAGGCAGAGATACACAGGATCTTTTTGCTTGTATAAATTACTATAATGCTATAATGATTTTTATAGTTTTGTGTTGTTTTCATGAAAATGTATATAGATCACTGGACCCAACAGAGAAACAGACATATGTGTATATGGAACACAGATAGAGCTAGCATTACAAAACCCTGAGGAAATGAAAGATTGTCCATATAAATATTGACAACAGTTTACCAATAGAAGGGAAAAAAACAATCTTTCCTTATATGACATGTAAAAACAAATCCCAAATAGATTTAAAAGCTATATATGGGGGCAGCTGGGTGACTCAGTACATTAAGCATGATCTCAGGGTGATGAGTTGGAGTAGGCTTGCACTGAGCATGGAAAACTGCTTAAGAGTCTCTCTTTCCTTTTGCCCCTCCCCATTCCCACTCACATGCATGTATTCACACTCTCTCTCTTAAAAAAAAAAAAAGCTATCTATGAAAAATAAAACTTGAAAATTTTTAGAAAACACATAAAATATGTACACGACATATAGGCATGAAAGGATTTATTAAGTAAAACATTAAAAAGACAAAATATAAAGTGATAAATCTGCCTATGTTAGTTAAAATTTTTGAATGACAAAAGACACCATAAACAAAGTATAAAGATAAGACACAGCCTAGAAGAATACATTTCTAAGACACAACACCTACAAAGGATTAGTATATAATCTGTATACTAATATAGTATATATGTGTGTATATATTTACTCTCCAATACAAATAAAAAATAAAGTCAAATGACTCAAAAACAATATAGAAAATATAGACATGTAATTGCAGAAAAAATTAAACTTTTGAAAAGATGTTCAATTTATGGATTTCAGTAAAATGTAAATTTTTTTAAATAGCATCAGGTTGTAAGGATGTAAGATCTATTACTAATGATGCATTGCCAGTAACCACTTAACTTATTAAAATCATTTTGAAGAACAATCTTACAAAATCCAGTAAAATTCCACTACTAGGTGCTTACCCCAGGGATGTACCTATATATCTTAAAAGATGTATCAAGTATTTATTATGCATAATAATGAAGTTGAGTAATGGTTAAACAGATGTTTTAAAAATACAATGAATTACCATGCAGACGTTAAATATATTATCTTCAGCAAGTTTTAAAATGTAACACTAGGTTTTTAAAAAAAAAATCTAAGCACACAAAACAATGGAAATGATAACATCAATATATGCAAATGTAGTGGAAGTATATAAACTTGCATGAGAACTGTTCTGCCTGTGAGTAGAGAGAAGAAAAAATTATGTTAAAAGTCTTTGGTGGTACCTGTAACATATTATTTCTTTAAAAGGCATGTAGAGAAAAACCTAATCTGAACAAACAAAGCAAAATAGTTAACATAATTTACTCCTGTGTGGTGGAGGGGATCCCTTTTCTTTATGTTTGAAATTGCTCTTAGTACTAAAAGCAGGTTTTGGTAAACATAATGATTGGTTATACTAAACATGATAAACACTAGGAATCCATAATTCAAAATGGAAGCTAAGAATATTACAATAAACTGCTTCTAAGTCTATGGGTAGGATGTAGCCACAACTTATGGTCCATTCCTTACACATACCTTTCTCTCATCATAGAAGGTAATCATCATCATCCTGAAATCTATGCTTATCATTTTCTTCTATCTCTTATTATATAGTTTTATTGCATCTCCATGCACTCATAAAAGTCTTAAAATTATAGCCATTTTAACCTTCTACGAAAAGTATTATTTTGCCATTAAGAAAGCTTCAACAGATTTCAGAAGACTGACATCATTCAGAATGAATTATCTGACAATATGGAATTAGACTAGCTTCAGTAATGAAAAGATACACAGAAGGAGAAAAAAAAATCAAAAAGGTAAAGAGAAAACATTTTGGACTCGATGATGATGAAGAAACAGCATGTAAAACATCAATACTCATGGAACAGAGTTCAAGTAGTGCTTTCAGGGAAATTATTAGCTTTATACATCTATATTATAAAAGAAAGGCAAAAAAAATCAATCATTAAGGCTCCATCACACTAATCTTTCTAAAGATTCATTTATTTATTTGAGAGAGAGAGAGAGTCAGTAAAGAGTAAAGGGCCAGAGGGAGAGAATACCCAAGCAGACTCCAGGCCAAGCACAGAGCCTCCCAGCTGCTCTTCCTATTCATTTTAAGATTCGTGTGATGAAGTGGAGCCTGGGTGGCTTAGTCAGTTATGCATCTGACTCTTGATTTCAGTTCCAGGCATGATCTCAGTGTTGTGGGATCAAGCACTTTGTCGGGCTCAACACTGGGCAAGGAGCCTGCTTACGATCCTCTCTCTGATCTATCCCCCCTACCCCGCACCCTACTCCCATGCTCTCTCTCTCTAAAAAAAACGAATAGCAAATCAAATCTATGCAAAGTAGAAGAAAGCAAATAAGAGAAAGTAATGAATTAGAAAACAAGAGACTCAAATGTTTTCTTACAGATAAAATTGATAACCTACCGATTCTGATAAAAAAAAAGAGAGAGAGGGAAAACACCATTAACAGATATGAAAGATGAACACAACTTCAGATTTTTTTCAGGCATCAAAAAATAATCCGAATATTATGAACTTTACATCAAAGATTAGGCTATATTTAAGTAAAAGAGAAATTCCTCAAAACACAGAAGTCACCAAAGCCGAGAAAAGTAAATAGAAAACTTTAATAGTTTTATTAAAGAAATTTGTTCTATTTAAGTTTACTTATTTTATTTAAGTTTTATTTAAGAAATTTGACCATTTATTTAAAACCTATCCACAAAGAAAACCCCAGGACCAGAGGGTCTGGTGAATTCTTCCAGCTATTTTATAGTCATAATCTTCAGGAGAATAGAAAAGCAACAATAAAAATTTGAGAAAAAATACAGGAAAACATTTTCATGATCTTGAGAGAGAGATTTCTTAAACAGGATGCCAAAAAAAGCAGTAATTATAAAAGAAAATTTTAATAAATCAGTCTTCACCAAAATTAAGATGTCCCATTCATCACAAGACACCATGAAGAGAGTATAAGGTAAGTCACAGACGGGAGAAGATAACTATAATTCACGTATCCAAAAAAGGGGGTTTAAATTGAGAATATATAAGAAAATCTTATAAGCCAGAAAGATAAAAATACTGAAGACCCAATAGAAAAAAACAGGCAAAAAAGTTGAATAGATATATTATTTAAAAAAAAAAAGATATTTGAAAGATCAGTTAAAAAAAGAAATAGATGGACATTTAACCAAAGAAGAAATACAGATGGCAAATAATCATACAAAAAGGTGTTAACTATCATTAGCCATTAGAGACATGCAAATTAAAACTACACTGCGATATCATTATGCACCTACAAAATGGTAAAAGGTAAAAAAATATTAACACCATCAAATGCTGGCAAGGACATAGAGAAATCCATACACTGCTGGTGGGAATATAAAGTAGTACAGCCTCTCTGGAGAACAGTCTGGCAGACTTTATAACACTAAATATGCAACTGCCATACATCCCAGCAACTGCACTCCTAGACATTTATGCAAAAGAAGTGGAAACTTATATTCAGCCATACCTGTCCACAAATGTTCACAGCAGACTCATTTATAGGTATCCCAAATAGAATACAACATAGATGGTCTTTAGTGGGTTAATGGTAAAAAACAAAACTTTAATACCTACATACCACCAAATATCACCAAGCAATGTGAAAGAATGAACTCAGAGCAAGAAAAACACCAAGTTTCCCCTCAAACACTCTCAGTTTCCACAAATATTATACAAAAGATCAACAGGCAGATGATCCCTTTATGAGATGGATCAAGAGAGCCATGGGGACAGACTAGAAACAAAAGATACACAAGAACGAATATGTTGGCAAAAAGGCAAACACTATGAACACGAAGTCTGAAGAATCAATACATCTCCTTTAATATACTTTTAGCACCAATAGGGACACTTTGAAGCAAGGACAAGAGCATCAGACTCCAGTACTTGATATTCACACAATATAAATACATTAATCTTGTCACTCTTGTCATTATGAGTTCTGCCCTCCCGCTCAGCACTGCCTTCAGTGAGCAAATCCCTTCCTTAAGGGAAGAGCGGGGAGATATTCTTTGTTCAAGAAGAAAGTGACTGTAGATATTGATCTTCTCGGGAAAATCACAAAACAACAGCGTTTTTCATATTCATATGTTGACAAGCAGGCATGTTTTATTCATTACCTAATGTTTCAGAACTGGGCTTTCTGCATTAAAGGAAAATGCAAGAAGAGAAATAAATCAATTCTATAACACGACCCTGAAAATTCTACCCTAAACTGAACTGAGATTTGTTAGCCATTAAACTCAACATAAAACTTGAAAATGAAATACAAGTTTGAGTCCTTTAAGAACGTGAAACAGCGGTTGTCTTTTTCCCATCATTCATCCCTAACAGTGAAAACTAATGGAAGAGATTCTCCTACGGTCACAGTTGCCAGGACAGAGAGTATTTCCCAGCTTTCTTTTATTCTACCCAACCCCAGGGACTCCCTAAAAGTCTGGGTAGAAGCAATTATAAATCTCAAGATGTCAGCACTGGAAGAGAGTCTGGAAATCATTAGTTCCACAATGACTATAAAAGGCAATTAATATACAGTACCCATCATTCAGGAATTTACAAAATTAAGGACACAAGACACCCACATGTAAAAAGGTTTCTATGATCCGAATGCACACTAACTAAGAGTCATTTTAAATGTAGACAGAGGTCATCAACTGCAGGCTTCCCATTATAGACACCAAAAAGTCCTTAGCAAGGTCACTGCTGAGACCAGCGTAGGCAGGGCCATCCCCCAACCCTCTCAAAGAAGTGACACTAAACTAGGAGGTATGCTGAACCATTTTACCTTCTTCCTTAGCTTTGTGACCTTCCAGATCACCTTCCTCTTCACTCCAAAGACTCCTATAAATCATGTGGTCAGACCCTTCCCTGTTACGCTGTCCTAAATGATGCTGACTTTTCACCAGGAAAACTCCCCACAATGCCTTTCCAAAAACACACCTCCTATCCGATGGGGATGACATGGGGTAGCAAGATGTCACTCACTCTCAGTAATATTAGTGGCTAGCTCCTTCTGAGCTGCTGACAACTCATGAGTTTGTTGATCCCCCTTCTGATCTGCATAGTTTCTAAGTTTATCTTGATGAGGTTAGGCATGTCCAAACCACACAGCAATTTAACCATTCTAGTTGGGCCTTGGGGATTTCCATAATTCTGATCTGCAAACCAGGACCCTACCTGTTTTGTGCTTTTTACTTTCCTTGTATTTCCAGAGACAGAATACACACATAAGGATGCTGGCTGAAATCAGACGGGCTTCTAAGCGCACAGAAGCCCAGCTCTAGGGAGAGCACTTACTGTATCTTCCAGCGCAGGGCATCCTGAAAGCTGGGAAGGTCCTCACCACAACCCACGTTGATGTCTCTTTTCCCATGAGCACACCTCGTGAGGCAGGTTCTCAGGCTTCAATATGGTTCCACCACTTACAAAATGTTGTTTCCTTTGAGCATGCTGTTAGCCAGTCTGCCTCAGTTTCTTATCTGCAAAACGAGAGCAGTAACAACAATGAGTTTACCTCTTCAAGTTGTACTGCCCATTATACACTATACCATGGAGGTAAAAGCCAATGTTCAAGGCTCAGGAAGTAGTAGGTCAATACTCTTTTTTACCGAGAGCAGCAGGAATTAGTGCACAACCCTCTATTCTCTGAAAGAAGGAAGAAAGGGACCAGTAGGGACTGCCCTTCCTACTTTTCTTTACTTACTGAAACCCTTCTCCTCCCCTCTTTCCCTCCCATTACCCCTTCTCCACCAAGCCTTGCCCTCCCAGGACCCCCACAATGTTAGTGTCCTGATCTGGCACTTGTTCCCACATAGTGTTCTCAACAACTGCCTCGTTTGCACATACTTGCTCTCCTCCCCAGCCCTGCGGCCCCTAGGAGGCAAAGGCCAGTGACCCTCCTGAGGCAACAATGACTTGATAAGCCTGGGCAGAGAGAAGGTACTTTTTATGTTCTCATTAGGGACTGTGCCACTGCTTCTTAAATTTTGTTTTTAATACATTTTTAATACAGATTTTAATACACAACAATGTCGGTTGCTATATCTCGAACACAAATGGCCTCAGATTAATGAGTGTCATTTCCAAAGGCAGAACCGAGAGAAACTAAGCAAGCAAGTCATCAGTGGCACTGGGCAAGTCCCTCGAGGAGCTGGAGAAAGTGGTACCAAAGATTTATCTGACACTGCTGCCACTAGATATGAGGGTGGAGGGGGAAGAAAGAGATGTACTATGCATCATTGATTCACTCTGAGTATTTACTGGGCACCCACCCGACGTCAGACCCATGCCTGGTGCTAGAAATATGGCGATCCCAACAGAGCCGCCATCCTGGTGGCAAGTTACAATCCGAGAGAGAGAGTTGCACATTACACCAGAAATTACACACGTCTTTATCAACGAGAGGCCAAGTCTGGCTGAATCCTGTGACAGTGAAATAAGAATGACGAGGCTGAACGAGAAAGTGACATTCCCAAGTTTGGGCAGTGGATGAGTCAGAACAGCTTACAGTTAGGAGCACAGTCTCTAGACTTCAGGGGTTCAGAACACACCACCCCACAATATGCCACTTTGCCATACTGATTATTTTGGGCTGAAGGCACACCTCCGTCAGCAGGTGCAGGAAGGGTTCTGTGAATGAACCCCTTTCCATCTAAAAGCAGTCCATAACACTTCCTATGAGATAGGCGCCCTGCCCGTACCAGGAAGAGAAGGACTCCTTACCACCAGAGATCAGGAGCCAATGACGGAGTGGATGCGTACAGACAAACCTACTGAAATAATTTATCTTCCATTAGTTTCCCCCATTATTTCCCAGCCCCCGGCCCCTAGCCCAAGCCCCTCTGTCACATGCCCACAATTTATTGTCCTCTGTGTAAAAAGATTATAAACTTCGAGGCTAACAGATTCTTCAGGCCTTTATTTTCCTTCTGAAGAGTCCTGTGTACACGTGAAAATATTAAATAAATTTGTATGCTTCCTCCTATTTATCTTTTATCTGTTTAATTCTTAAACCAGCACAGATACTAAGAGGGTCCAAGGAAGTTTTCCTCCATTATGTCTCTTCCAGGGTACGCATGTGGGTAGGATGAGAACAAGAGCCCCCTACATCTATTTTCATAAGCATCTGATGAGGTAACGTATGTAACTCACTTAACACTCAATGAATGTTAGTTACCTTATTATTTTATTTTTATTGACAGAGTTAGGACTTTTGTCCCGATTTCTTGACAGCAAATCCAGTCCTTCTACCTCTTACCCCACTGCCTCAATAGCAAGTAAACTTTCCTTTCTGACCAAAAAATGTTTCCTGGAAAGTAGGTCAGCTTGGTGCTCTGGCTACCGTAGCTTTTAAATGGGGAAGGGGGCACGGGAAGCTTTCTAGCAGCTCCAAGAGCCCACAGAGGGTTCCAAACAAGATGACAAAATATTTCCCTGAGCGTTTATTTAATTTTGTCCCCAGGCTTGTTCACAATTCTGACCATCTGGTCCTGAAGGCTTCTCTATTTTTAATATTTCTACTTTGAGTGTTTTGCTTTTTTAACCTATTCTAGGATTAGTCGCCCCCTTTCAACCACCCCCACTCTCTTCACCAACCCCTGATGTCTTTTCCTTGAGCAGAACCCTCAGAGCAAATTTACTGTAGCCTCTAAGTTTGATCAACTCAGACATAAAAGATGGAGGCATCCCAAGTCACTCACAAAGGTCACAACAACACAAGTGATTGTGCACTTGACACTGGCATGGTGTTGTTCGACAGCCACTCCAAGGGTACATGTGACAAACATGAATAGCATTTCAGGGGAAGATTCCCTCTCTACACATGAAGTCATGCACCTAAAAAAAAAAAAAGTCTTGTCAGTGCTGGTCAGGTATTCTTCTAAAGAGAAACTCAGCGTGGACTGTCCACCTGGTCCCTCTGAGTCACGTGTTGACTCAGCTAACAGATACCACATGATCCAAGGAAGCCTCAGAAGACGGCCGGCTCCAGAAGAGCCCCTCCTCCAGCCAGGGCTCCTGGACCCCCCACCGCCTGTGTCATCCCTGCAGCTAGGGCTTTATCTCTAGAAAGTACATCTGCTTGGAGGAAGTCAGCAGCCTCCAACCAGGCTGGCTTTTTCTGGCTCATCTACTCACCTAGCTGGAAGGAGGGCTCCGAACAACTGGCCCACAGAACCAATACAAAGTAATGTGGGAGAGATGGAAAGGATTCCTTTCCCCTGCGATCTCCCAGCACCCTATGCTCACTTCCATAACTCATCTCAATGCACTGACTATGTGTCTACTCACCTGACTCCCCTGACTGTCTAAGAACTCTCTGGACCCACAGATGGGGTTTTAACAAACATCTGAAAAACCGATAGAAGGAAAACAGGTTTTCACATTTCAGAGGACACTGTGAAAACAAGGGAAGGAAAGGACCATATGGAGACAGGAAATCTTGATGATGAAGGATCAAATGGAATATAAAAAGGCTACCTATAAACAAAATATTTAAGGATCAATGTATAACATCACCTCTGTCACATGGATCACAGGACATCCTTTTACAAAATGGCCTATTTCTTCTTCTTTCTTTCTTTCTGAATATTTTAAGAGAACTTTCAGTCGTCTTCTTTTTGTAATGGATATCCTAATGGCAAGACTGGCACTAAACAGAGTAGATCTTATTCCCATTTTACCAAGAGTGAAACTAACAATCTGAGAAGTAATAAAACTTACTCTAGATCACACAGGTGGTATATTTATTGGAAAGAATCTAGGTCTGCTCATTGCCCTACTGTGCTCTTTGTTAGGAGGGTGGGGAGTGGAGGTGAGCAGACCAAAAATACATAGACTTTGGAGCCAAAGACCTACACTTAAGTCTTGCCTCTGCCAATTTATGATATTGGACAAACCATTTCATTTTCCCAAATGAAACAGCTTATTGTTTTCCTCGATATTTCTATAAGATTTACATTTCCAGGACAAAATTTTAAAGCTCGCATTTCCAAACACATAGTAAAGCTTAATAAAATAGGACTTAAAAAAAAATACAAGGATGAGCTCTTAAAAAAGTAAGGGAAATCCTCAGAGGTGGGAAAGAAAACCAAACAAACAAAAAAACAAAACCAAGAAAGAAAGAAAAAAAGAAAAACAAAGATGAAACTAAAAACCAGAGAAAGAAGCCAGTTTGTGAGCTCCGGCGACCACGAGTATTAGCAGCAGCAACGAGGGGCCGTGGGGCAGCACACCCTCCTCAGAAACTAAGAATCTTGACATTGAATGCCCAAAGGAATATGGTGAATGAATGACTCCAGCAAGGTGGAAAGTTAGGTTCTTGAGTGAATGGAGAGGAGGTCAAGGTGAAGAAGGTTATCATGACAGGGAAACAGGGAGGAGGAGGAAGAGATGTGGGTGAAGATAAAAAACCAAAAGCAAAATGTTGGCCCAGAGGGAAGGGAATGATGATGAACGTGTGAGCTAGAAAACAGAAAAGGAAGGAACCGCTAGCTCAGGATGACCACGTGAAGTCTGTGTGTCGCTCTGTGTGCTCTAGATAGGAAATTCAAAATCCCCTGCCCAGGTACCGAATTGATGATCAGAAGCACATCGTCTGCATAGTCAGAAATGCTTCACACTGAGAAATAGCGGCTAGTGATTCCCTTGGGTTAGAATGGAAAACTCCTCTGATAAGACCCAGGTAAGATGAGCCCACAGAGCTATCAACCAGACAAGAAAACAATCTACCATGAGTGAGCCAGCAAACTCAGAAGCAACAGGAATAAGATTTCCCCAAACACCAGATGCTCTCAGATAATCCTTAAAAGAATATTTAAATAAATGAAGAGATCAAAACCATAAGGGAGGGGGAAAAAAAGATGCTTTTTTAATTAAATGTCCACACACATAAAATACAGAAAAGAAGAAAGAATAAAGTAAAATTAACCTGAATTCTTACCACCCAGACATCTCATTTGTACCCACAGGATTTTAATTTACAGAGATGACTAGAGATGACAAGGAGAAGTAAATGCTATTGAAAGAAAAACTCATTACTTCCATTCCCCAAGAGCATGCTAACTCAAGCAGGCCCACAGGGAAACATCAGGTTTGGGTCAGAGGGTAGAAGGAAGCAGGAGGGGAAAAAGCCTAGGCCTGAGATTTTACTGGGATGTCTGTGGGATAGGTAAGGCAGGGCAAAGTAAATAGTTTAGGACTGGCCAGTTGGAATAATGTCAGTGGGCCCTAGGCTTTGGGGGAAGTCTCTAGCTGTCCCATGCCTGGCCCTGTGTGGATCTGGGACAGAGGAAATATTGGCTTGGTGTTGGGGGGGAGGGTAATTTGCTTGTAAATGAAACCTATGTTTCTGAGTTGCTTATTATTTTTAGGAATTAGCTAGCCCTCCTGGGAAGGACAGTCTTTCCCTGGCGCTGTAAGGCCCCTCAAGATACCAAAACATCATAAGATACAGAAGAATGAAAAGAATGGTTAACATACCGCAGGATTTTTTTTTAAAAAAAGATTTTATTTATCTATTTGACAGAGGGAAACACAGTGAGAGAGGGAACACAAGCAGGGGGAGTGAGAGAGGGAGAAGCAGGCTTCCCGCCGAGCAGGAAGCCCGATGTTGGCTCGATCCCACGTCTCCAGGATCATGACCTAAGCCTAAGGCAGTCGCTTAACCAACTGAGCCACCCAGGCGCCCCACCGCAGGATTTTTTAACATACAATCTGATGTACGCTTCCAGATACATGAAAGCATACACTTAAGCACATGAGAATCTATCGGTGTTCACAAGCACGCACACATGGAGGCTTTTTAACCAAAAAGAAAAATCATGTTATACCATCTATTTTGCAAACTGCCTCCTCAAGGTCAATTTAACAACAGGTCATGAAAATTTTTCCATACCAATATTATCACACTTGTCAAATTTATTTCCTGTTTTTAAAAAGATTTATTTATTTATTTTAGAGAGAATTTATTTATTCTAAATTATTAAATTTAGAAATTTATTTATTTATAAAGGTGTGTGCACATGGGCTTGTGGGGTGGAGTGGGGGGCAGAGGGACAGGGAGAGAGAACCTCAAGCAGACTCCCTGCTGAGAGCGGAGCTTAGCCCCGAGCTCAATCAAGAGTCAGACTCCTAAGTAACTGAACCGGCCAGGCAACCCTCAAATTTAGTTTCTGAATGTTTTCTAATACATGGATATTCATACATTAATTGATACAGACATCAATTAACTAATCTTTATCAGTATTATTTTCCTTAACGTGTTTTAATAATCACCCTATAAAATACTTTGTGTACTTATTTTCTTAAAATAAATGTCTTTAAGCAGAAAGCCAGATCAAAAGGTTTACAAATTCTGAAGGCTTTTTACATATTGATCACTTGCTCTCCCAAAAGGTTGTATTAACTTATGCTTGTACTAGACCTATATAAGGAGTTCCCATTTTCCTACACTTTAGTCAATACTCAATATTTTCAAATTTTGCTAATATAAGTAAAAATGGCATGTTCAATTTGGTGCATTTTTATTACTAATAAAATTATAATCACTTAAATATGTTTATTATTTTTCTGCTTCTTTTGTGAATTTCTTTATCAACTTCGACAAGTAATTTAATTTCTCTGAGGTTCAATTTTTGCAGCCATAAAATGTCATTAATGGATCCCACATCTTAAGGTTGAAGTACAAATCAAGTCGACTAATGTCAATGAAAACACTTTAAAGCCAAAATAACCGAGAGGATTCATTTATTCATTTAACAAGTATTTACTGGCCACCTATTAAGTACTGAACTGTGTGCTACACTTAGACCAATAGAGAAGAATACACTCCATGGGCCACCATCCAGCTATACAGGGGGTTCTGAAATGATTTTGGCATCAACAGTGTGTACCTAGAGATTTTCCAAAGACGACGTGTTACCTAAAGGAGAGAGCGATCTTGACAACTTCTCTGTTAACGTTTTCCGGCCTGACCTTGTCAAGTACCTATTACCACAGCACCCAGTAGCTCCGGACACTGAATTTGGGGAAAATGAAATCAACAATGAAATGCACTTGCTAAATGCATCAGCAAAAATGTGATGTGTCCTTCCTTCCCCTCCTTTTAATTATGGAAGAATGTTACAAACAATGTTGTATTTCTGAAACACTTCTGGTGGCTGATCAGGCAGCAGTACATACCAGAGAGAGCCCCTATCTCCTGGGAAATTATTATGCTAAAACAACAAAACAACAGCAATAACCATGTAGCCTGCAGGCACTGTACTCAGAAAAGTCAGGAGCTCCGTGGAGGCTCCGTTCAGGGGAGAAGATTCCAAACACAGCAAGTCAGATTAGGGGCTGGCTTCAGAATTAGGTGATGGCCCTTTCATTGTTTTCTAGTTCTTGGCTTTTCTTTGTTACACACCTTGACTGGCCAGGTGTCTTTCTTGTGTGGCTGTGTATTGCTTCCTCACAGGTTTTAGAAGACTATTTGGAAGAAATGCAAATAGCCATTATTCTAATCTCCTAGTAAATGGATATGTTCTCCCACAATAGGAACACAGCTGGCATTTTCAGTCTCAGATTGGATTAAATTTTCTAAAGAATAACTCCTCCTAAGTCCCTTCTCTTTTGTGCTTTCGAGGATAAACTCTGAAGTTGAAGAAATGGGTCAGAAGGAGCAGCAAGGAGTGTAAATTGGTCTCCATTTTGTGATATGTTCTCTTTGCTGCGGGAATGAAAACCTCCCAGCAGAGATTCATGGCCATTCTTCTGCCAAATGGACCTTTAAAAAAGTGTCCTTGCTCCCCAAGGGGACCTGCTCAGTTTTTATTTATCACCATGGTCTGTCTGGGACAGTCGAGCAGAATGTGCATACCAGCAGAAGGGCACCTATCTACAGAAAGAGTGTGTTTAGGGGACCAAGAGACTTGAGTTCCAGTCTCAGCTCTGCCAAGTACTAGCTGTGTGACCTCAGGAAAATCACTTTGAATTTCGGTTTTAAGATCTGTTCTTTGAACTTTCGGGTTTTTCATTTGTGAAAGAGAATTTGGGAACTTAAAAGAATTCTAAATCCCCTTCAGTGTCTAAGAACTCTATATCCTCTGATCAAAAAGGCATTCCAACTCACTATAAGGCTTAGCCTTTTCAATCACTGATAAAACATATAGACATTCAGTACCTATTTCTAGAACTCCTCCTGTGTGCCTAGATACTATGTACTCTGCTGGAAAAACCAATAGGAATAAAACAAAGCCCCACCTCCCACACAAGTCATAGCTTAGATCAGCAGATGGGTCCAGAAGAAATTTCAACACGAAGACATGAGGGCTGTGGAAAGACCTGTGTCATGTAACAGAGAATCCAAGTGTTGCAGGATTTGATTTGATTTTATTTTTTTATTTATTATTTTATTTTATTTTATTGTTTTGTTTTATTTTATTTTATTTTATTTTATTTTATTTTATTTTTTCAGTGTTCCAAGATTCATTGTTTATGCCCCACACCCAGTGCTCCATGCAAACGTGCCCTCAGTACCCACCACCAGGCCCTCCCATCCTCCTACCCCTCCCTTAGTTTGTTTCTGAGTGCAAAGTCTCTCATGTTTCATTTCCCTCCCCAAATTATCCTACTTTCCATTTCCTTTCCTTCTCCTACTGTCTTCTATATCACCCCTTATGCAACACAAGTAAGTGAAACCATGTGATACTTGACTTTCTCTATTTGGCTTATTTCACTCAGCATAATCTCTTCCAATCTAGTCCATGTTGCTACAAAAAGTTAGATATTCATCCTTTCTGATGGAGGCATAGTATTCCATTATATATATGTACCACATCTTCTTTATCCATTCATCTATTGAAGGGCACCCTGGCTCTTTCCACAGTTTGGCGATTGTGGCCATTGCTGCTATGAACATTGGGGTACATATAGCCCTTCTTTTCACTACATCTGTATCTTTGGAGTAAATACCCAGTGGAGCAATTGCAGGATCATAGGGTAGCTCTATTTTTAATTTCTTAAGGAATCTCCACACTGTTTTCCAAAGCAGCTGCACCAACTTGCATTCCCACCTACAGTGTAAGAAGGTTCCCCTTTCTCCACAGCCTCTCCAACACTTGTTGTTTCCTGTCTTGTTAATTTTGGCCATTCTGACTGGTGTAAGGTGGTATCTCAGTGTGGTTTTGATTTGAATTTCCCTGATAGCTAGTGACGATGAACATTTTTTCATATGTCTGTTAGCCATTTGTATGTCTTCTATGGAGAAGTGCCTCTTCATGTCTCTTGCCCATTTTTGATGTGTTCATCTTCTTTTTGGATGTTGAGTTTGCGGAGTTCTTTATAGATATTGGATATCAGCCCTTTGTCTGTAGTGTGATTTGCAAATATCCTCTCCCATTCTGTGGCCTGCCTCTTTGTTTTGTTGACTGTTTCCTTTGCTGTGCAGAAGCTTCTTATTTTGAGAAAGTCCCAAAAGTTCATTTTCGCTTTTGTCTCCTTTGCCTTTGGAGATGTGTCTTGAAAGAAGTTGCTGCAGCCAATGTCAAAGAGGTTACTGCTTATGTTCTCTTCTAAGATTTTGATGGATTCCTGCCTCATGTTGATCTTTCATCCATTTTGAGTTTGCCTTTGTGTGTGGTGTAAGAGAATGGTCTAGCTTCATTCTTCTATATGTAGCTGTCCAATTTTCCCAGCACCATTTATTGAAGAGACTGTCTTTTTTCCACTGGATATTTTTTCCTGCTTTGTCGAAGATGATTTGACCATAGATTTGTGGGTCCATATCTGGACTCTGGACTCTGTTCCATTGGTCTATTTCTCTGTTTTTGTGCCAGTACCATGCTGTCTTGGTGATCACAGCTTTGTAATAAGGCCTCAAGATGGGTAATGTGATGCTCCCAGCTTTGTTTTTCTTCTTCAACAATTCAACAATTCCTTCGGGGTCTTTTTTGGTTCCATATATATTTTAGGATTGCTTGTTCCAACGTTTTGAAAAATGTTGGTAGAATTTTGATCAGAATGGCATTGAAAGTATAGATTGCTCTGGGCAGTATAGACATTTTAACAATGTTTATTCTTCCGATCCATGAGCATGGGGTGCTCTTCCATCTTTTTGTGCCTTCTTCAATCTCTTTCATGAGTGTTCTGTAGTTCCTCGAGTACAGCTCCTTAACTTCTTTGGTTAGGTTTATTCCTAGATATCTTATGGTTTTTGGTGCTATAGTATACAGAATCGATTCTCTGATTTCCCTTTCTATATTTTCATTGTTAGTGTATAAGAACGCAACTGATTTCTGTGCATTGATTTTGTATCCTGCCACATTCCCGAATTGTTGTATGAGTTCTAGTAGTTTGAGGGTAGAGTCTTTTGGGTTTTCCACATAGAGTATCATGTCATCTGCAAAGAGAGAGAGTTTGACTTCTTCTTTGCCAATTTGAATACCTTTTACTTCTTTCTGTTTTCTGATTGCTGTTGCTAGGACTTCTAACACTATGTTGAACAATAGCGATGAGAGTGGGCATCCTTGTCTTGTTCCTGATCTCAGAGGGAAGCCTGTCAGTTTTTCCCCATTGAGAATGATATTTGCTGTGGGTTTTTCATAGATAGATTTTATGAGGTTGAGGAATGTCCCCTCTATCCCTATACTTCGAAGAGTTTTAATCAGGAATAGATGTTGTATTTTGTCAAATGTTTTTTCTGCATCAATTGAGATACCATGTGGTTCTTCTCTCTTCCCTTATTGACTTGTTCTATCACTTTGATTTGTGAGTGTTAAACCACCCTTGCATCCCTGGGATAAATCCCACCTGGTCATGGTGGATAATCTTTTTAATGTATTCTTGGATCCTGTTAGCAAGAATCTTGTTAAGAATCTTGGCATCCATATTCATCAGAGATATTGGTCTGAAGTTCTCCTTTTTGATGGGGTCTTTGTCTGGTTTGGGGATTAGAGTAATGCTGGCTTTATAGAAATAGTCTGGAAGTTTTCCTTCTGTTTCTATTTATTGAAAGAGCTTCAGGAGAATAGGTGTTATTTCTTCTTTGACTGTTTGGTAGAATTCTCCAGGGAATCCATCAGGTCCTGGGCTCTTGTTTTGTTTTGTTTTGTTTTGTTTTTTTGGGGGGGGGGGTTGATCACTGCTTCAATCTTGTTACTAGATATTGGTCTATTCAGATCGTCAATTTCTTACTGTTTCAGTCTTGGAAGTTTATAGGTTTCCAGGAATGCATCCATATCTTCTAGGTTGTTAAACTTATTGGTATATAATTGTTGATAGTAATTTCTGATGATTGTATTTCCTTGGTGTTAATCATGATCTCTCCCTTTTCATTCATAATTTTATTAATTTGGGTCTTCTCCCTTTTATTTTGGATTAGTTTGGCC
>PITA01011458.1:40535-66811 GCA_004023965.1 Spilogale gracilis | reverse complement strand
GGGGGGGGGGATGTGCGGTGAGAGGGGCTGGGCCTGGGCCCCCACTGCTGAGGGGGTTCCAGAAACCTGGCTCTGCCCCGGGACACCCCCCCAGGTACAGGGAAGGGGCTCTGAACATGCCCCAGTCTTCTCTTCCCTCCAGCTGTCAGGTCCCTCAGAAGTCTGGTGTCAGAAGTTCTCTTGTCCTGGGCTCAAGAGAGGGGTGCAGGACGTAAACGCTGATACAGTGGCAGAATAAGAGGAAACATGAGTGTGGAGGGGAGAGGAGGAAAAGCAGAACGCAAACAAATGCGCGTGTTCTCCATTGCTTCCCTCACTCTCTCTTTGGCACTTTGGGACAGAAACAGCCTAGAGCAGAGGGCTGGGGTGGACACGACGGCATGGGACACAAAACTGGAAAAGAGCCGGTGGTAAAAAAATCTATGCAGGGAACTAAAAGGTGCCCCAGGACATCCTCCCAGGGAACTGGTACCCCCGCTTCCACAGAGACCCCAGTGGCTCCTGATCGGGAAGGGGTTCCATCGATGCCCACGGGGCAACTGTGCGCCGGCCCCAGGAAGCGGGGGTCACATTGTGTTCTTTGTGAGGAGCACCTGTGGAGGGGTTCACCTCTCACTCTGCGGGACCCAACCCCGCCCTCCCCTCCGCCAAGGGAGTAAGCACAGCTGATCACTAGGTGGGGGAGGGCCTGGCCTTCCACAGCTCAGGCTCCCCGGGCTGGGGATGGGGGGAGTGAGGACAGAGGCCCTGCAGCTCCCTGTCATGCCAGCAGGGCACCTGGCCCAGCCCCGCGGTGCGTCCCCAGGGCACATGGCAGGGGGGGGCGGGCTGCTGGCTCAAGTCGGACAGTGCCCCCGGGGGCCCCTCAGCCTCTGCAGAGACCCGTGGAGGGCCGGCGTCACCTCATGGCACTGTTTCTCAGACTGAGGTTCTGTAGCTTTTTCATGTACTGTAAAAATTGAACACAAAAACAAAAACTGAAGGAAATTCAATGCAATGCTAATTTAGGGTAAGTTAAAGACGTAAGGTTGCAAGTTACTCGTGGTCTTATTATTCCAGTATTATAATAATATAGCGTAAATACATCTGGTTTCATTACACTCTGAAACACAGTGTCTTCTGTAAATTTTTCGTGTTGGAACACGGTACTGCTACAAAATTTATACTTTTAGGAGGACAGTATAATAAAAAAATTTAATTGACAAGCACAGGCAAGTTTGATAGGGGTGTAACCAAAAAAAGATAATTATGAGAAAAAGGGGAGCCCTCCCGGTCAGTGTCTCCCTTAATGGAGCAGATGTCACACTGGGCCCTCCCATGAGTGGGGCAGGGGACACAGTTCTCCCAGCCTGTGTCACCAGACCTCCCGCTCTCACAGGGCCCGGGGTAGGACTCAGGCTCCCCATCCTGGAGTCCAGAGCCTCCCCTGCAGGTCACCGTCCAGGGCACCAGGAGCCTCAGGGCCGCCTGGCCACTTGGGAGGACACCTCCATCCTGGACGACACTGACCAGATACCTCCAGACATGCTCAGCAGACCGCCATCACCCTCCGCCTAAGAGCCGCAAGCAGGCCCGGCATCCTATGGATCTGCCCACTGGGGACCCAGGGGCTTGAGGTCACCTTTCAAGACCTGAGGAGCCGCTGGGATCTGCACAGCCAGGCAACCCCCCTCCCTCAGCCCCCACTGTGCCCAGGAGCCCAGCACCGGCGTTCGTGCTACGGCTGCGGCTCCCACGCCTGGGAAGGAAGGGCCCCGAGGGTGTCGGCTGGGGCCTCCGAGCACCTGGGCTTGGAAAGTGTCTAGAAGCTTCACGGGACAAGAAGCCGAGGACCAAGGTCTGCCCACTGCGGCTCCTCTGGTCCCAGCCAGTTCACATTGGAGGTTCTAGTGTGAGGCAGAGTTTCTCTCCTGCTAGTTTCATCGTTAAAACATTTGTATGCAAAATGAAACACAAAAACAGCACCCGAAGCAAAGGCAGCAGTCGCTGAAGTCGTGTGGGCAGCGCACTCTGTTCGCTCTGGGAAAGCCCCAATGCCTCTGAGAAGCTTCTCTCGACTTCCTTGCCCTGCCCCCACACTTCCACCCTGGAAACTGATTCTCCCAGCTCTCCGGCCACGCCACTACAATCCCAGGGGGCTGCCCTGAATATTTTTGTGCCAATTATGTATGATCGTTGTGCTTGGACTGTTTGTGGAGCAGGTGATTTCACAGGTGTACCCTAATAAACTAGGGACAACTGTGATGTCCTACAGGAGGCTGTCAGGGGGCTGGAGCCGACCGGCACGGTGGACGGGGGTTGGCAGCAGACAGCTTTCTAGGAAACCATGATGGTGCGTGCTGAAGATGTGTGCACTGTGCACTATGTGGGGTAAGCAGCAATTAAAAACAGGACATATAAAAAGTAAATCTTCGCAGGAAGCAAACTTCAAGACTAGGAGGCTGGCTGCCTCTGATTTGAACCAAATATTGAAAATGGAAAGGATGCCAGTCTCATCTGCCCTGTCGCAGAGAACAGACACAGAGGAGACCCCGCCCACACTGTTCCCATCGCATCAGGACACTCTCGACTACGATGCCACAGCATGGACATGGCAGGAAAGAGGGGAGTTCAGGTCAGCTCTCCTGGATGCGGATGGCAAAATCCAAAACCACATGTGAGCTGTGTCAATCTGGAGATTTAGAAGCGACCCTGGGATCTCACAGTGGCATTTCCATGGGTGGATACAGGCAGGGTCACTGACTGTTGGGGTTGCCTGGAGGAGTGGTGAGAAGGGACAGGGCCATCGGGTTGGTGAAATGTGCTCAGATCAGTAGTCAGTAGACAGAAGGGGTCATGCCAGCTTCCTCCATTAAACCACCGAACAGCAGCGCACTAGGTCACTGTCCTCATTAATCAGCACTAATAGTTCATCCACAGCTGGTGGGTGAAGGCCAAGCGACTTCACTAGAGACCTGCCATGTGGGCAGTTGGCATGGAAATTCCTGGACTCTGAGCCATGCGGGGGCCAAGCAGACCACTGGTCAGACCCCCAGGAACTCACTTCGGGCAGCGGATGTGTGAAGATGCTGAGGGAGGAGGGACACGGATTGGACCCCCTGACCTTCAAGGGACTTCCTTTCAGGAAAATGTCGCAGCATTTGGGTCAGGGATTAAAACCTACGGATGGGGGCTGAGTCGGACGTGTGCCCTTCTTTGTCGCTGGTACCTCCTGTGTTCTGAACGAGTTTAGGGAACGGAGGGAGGGTAGCCCTATGTCTGGAGTCCAGGACAGGATCTAGAGGACCTAAGGGGCCTGGGGATCTCTGTCCCCGGGGAACCACCTGCATGCCTGTCCCAGATCCACCTGGCATCAGTGCTGACTCTGGACAAGTTACTTAAAATCTCTGAACGTCAGTGCCATGAACTAGGAGTAAGGGTGACCGCGTCTGCCCTGGGCACCCCAGGGGGCTGCGGGGGATCACAGGAGATGGTGGCAGACATTCTCCCCGAGGGGTTAGGTAACTTTCCCAAGTGCTTGTGGCTTCTAGTGTGATCGGATACCAGGCATCAGGCAGCAGCTCCCGTGCTCCCGGTCCCTCTCCTCTATATTACCTTTTCTATACCGTCTCAGCTCAGTAAAGTTGCGTCCCCACACATCAGTCTGCTGGCAGTGGTAGGTTCACACCACATCGCAGTACCCCTCTTCTGAGCCCAGCTCAGGCTCAGTTAGCTCCCCAGGCACCGCTGATCAAAAACGGGAGTGTGACCTAGGAAGGAATGAACGCACTCCCAGGCTCTTCTCCCAGCTGCGTATCAACCATTGTCTCCTTGGTTCGTGTACTTTCCGGGATCGTGGCTCAGGTTACAAAAGAGAAGATGATCAGGGATTCAAACACAGGATTCACAAGTAAATCCTCTGTGGTCAAGAAAATCTCATGGCCGTCCCTAGCAGTGCCCAGCAGCAGCAAAATGGGCTTCTGGCCAAACAGGGTAGAGCCACAAATGTCACTCCCACTGACCACTCCCCTGAAGGTTCTGTGGGTATAAAATCAGTAAGTAGATTGTAGAGGAGTGACGGTAGTTTGCACAGCAGAGACTGGATGTTGGGGAGGAAGGAAGGAGCAGGGAAGGCACACACTCAGAGCCAAAGAGCCCCCGCCTGCTCTCAGCCCGCCTTAGTTCTGGCTGCTCACATGGCGGGTCTGATCCTTGGTCACCGAGATACTGGGGGCTTGTGGACTTCATCCATTAAGCCACCGGAGCACCAGCCCGCAGACCCCTCTTCCAGCTGATACGAACTGCTCATCACCCAGGTTTGGTCAGTTGAGGATGAGTTCTTGGAGCAACTGTCATGTGTGCAGTTGGTTTAGAATGTCCTGGGTTCTGAGACAGTTGGGAGTCAAGCAGACCAGTGGTCATTCCGGCTGGTCACCTGACCGCCAACAAGGTAGCTGGTAGCATCGAGTGCAGGGGGCAAAGGAGAGGGATGGAGCTGTGTTTGACCCACCCCCCCACCCCTGTCCATCATAGGGTCAGGGACCTAAATAGAGCCAGGAACTGGGTTGGGTTTTAAGCCATTCTCTATGGCCAGCACCTCCTTAGAGTGTGAGCTCTCTCCTTGCAGCAACCTTGGGGCAGGAGGTTGTGGGCAAGGGAGTGAGGGAAAGGGTCTGGGCACGATCTCATACCCCATTGATCAGAGATCTTTGTCCCCAAGGATCCTCTGCCTCAGAGCCATCTCTCATCAGTGCTGGGACTGTGAGCAAGTCACTTAATCTCTCTAAATGTCAGTGCCTTGAACCATGTAGATCACAAGCCCCTACTCCGCTCACCCGATGGTGCAGATGAAAGCGTTACAAGAAGTCACAGATTTTTTTTTACATGAGCTCTAAGACATGTTCACATAGTTTCCATCCTACTCTCTTACAGCCTTCTACGTGCCCTCTCTAGAGGCAATCAGTACTGCATTTCTTGCTTATTCTTCCAGACGTCTCCTATTTGAACACTTATGTAGGTAGAACGTAGAAAGCATCGATCCTTTTTCTCCAGGCTTTGTATTTACTTATTTTTAGCCTCATGACATAATACCAGTAAGCAGTTCATCCACAGCTGGTGGGTGAAGGCCAAGCGACTTCACTAGAGACCTGCCATGTTAATACTTCCACATCCCAGAGCAGGAAACTGAGGAACAGAAACCGGCTGATTAGCCTCCCCCGGTCTATGTGCCTTTCAAATGGGATTCGACTTCAGGGCATCACATATCCACCCCCATGTTCTCAGTCTCTGTGTTGTGCTGACATTCCACGTGCCTCCTCTAAAGAAAGTTATCATTCCCATATATAGTCAGCCTTGGGGTATTTTAGGTTCACACCAAACTGCAAGATACATCTTCCTGAGACCTACTTGGATTCAGGTGGCTCCCTGGGTAGCTAGTGATAAGGAAAGCCAAAGCCCCATCTGGGAACATGTTCTGAATCCTTTTGCCAAGAGAACATAAATAACCATCCGTATTGTGCAGGCTTCACCTTGCTTTTCCAGTATCCTTGCTTCAGGAATATAAAAAGATAATGAATTCAAACAAAAGATACACATGGGGAGTGATCTTCAGTGAATGGGCTCGGGCCACACAGGGTCCCCCACCAGCTACTCCATTCACTTCACTGTGGGAATTCCACCATTAGGTTGACTCGAGAGAAATTATTGTACAGTTGGCCATTGAACAGCATAAGGGTTAGGGGTGCTAACCTCCTGTGCAGTCGAAAAACCCAAGTATAACTTTTGACTCCCTGATAACTTAACTACTAATACCCTACTATTGGCCAGAAGCTTTATTGTTGACATAAACAGTCAACTAGCACCGCTTTTGCATGCTATTTGTATTATATACTATATTCTCACAATAAAGTAAGCTAGAGAAAAGGTTATTGAAAAAAATCCCAAAGAGGAGAAAATATATTTAGAGTACCGTATCAAAAACAAAAAAAAACTGGGCGCCTGGGTGGCTCAGTGGGTTAAAGTCTCTGCTTTCGACTCAGGTCATGATCTCAGGGTCCTGGGATCAAGTCCCACAAGGGGCTCCCTGCTCAGTAGGGGAGCCTGCTTCTCCTTCTCTCTCTCTGCCCCTCCCCCTGCTTATGCTTTGTCTCTCTCAAAAAAGAAAACAAACAAACAAACAAAAAATAACATGTATAAGTGGACCCTCACAGTTCAAACCTGTGCTGTTTAAGGGTCAACTGTACTTTATTGATGAATCATGTTGGGAAACAAACTAAATAAATGTTTTTAAAAACTACACAAATGCTAAATAAGATTCTTTTTTTATCCAGCTCTAATTCACATCTCATAAATTGATCTTTTTGGTACAATTTGGTGGGTTTTAGTACCTTTGAGTTTTGCAGTCATGTCTAATCCCAGTACATTTCTATCTCCCGAAAAGGGAACCCCATACCTATTATCAGTCAATATCATTCTGTCTGCCCCACACCCCCCCGAACTGGCTCATTCTGTCTCTGTGGTTTTTCTTACTCTGGACAGTTTATATAAATGTCATATACTATGTTACCTTTTGTGTCTTCTTTTCAGTAAGCAAAATGTATTCAACTTTCATCCAAGTTGTAGCATGTATCTGTGCTTCACCCTTGAAATGGCTAAATAATATCCATGGTATAGATATGATACTTTTGTATTTCCACTCATCTGTTGATGGACAGTTGGGTGGTTTCCACATTTTGGCTTTTATGAATAGTGCTGCCATAACACTCATGTACAAGTTTTTTTCTTTCTCCTGGGTGCACACACCTTCTGGGTCATATAATAACTGTGTTTACCTCTTTGAGAAACTTGCAATCTATTTTCCTTTTCTTTATATTTGCACCAGCAATGTATAAATGTTTTGACTTTTCCACATCATTGCCAAAACTTGTTTGTTTTTAGTTATATCCATATTAGTGAGGATGGCATGGTATCTCATATGGTTTTAATTTTCATCTTCCTAATGGCTAATGATTTTGAATGTGTTTTTATGTGTTTATTAAGAATTGCTCCTATTTAGAGCAATATCCAAATCTTTCGTTCGTTTAAAAAATTTGGTTGTTTGACATTTTATTGTTGAGTTTCCAGTGTTCTTTATATATTCTGGGTAATAGGACATGATTTGCAAATATTTCCTTCCATTCTGTAGACCTTTCCTGATGGTGTTCTTTGAAGCACAAAAGAATTGAATTTTGATAAAGACCTTTGATTTTTCCTTTTTTGGCTTGTGCTTCGGGCACCATATGTAAGAATTCACAGCCAAATCCAAGACCCTGAAAACTTTTATCCCCATGAAGATTCATTTAACTCTTTTCTTTGGAGATTTATATAGATTAGCTCTTACATGTAAATCTTTGGCCTATTTTTTATTTAAAGTCTATTTGGTCTGATTCCTGCTCTTATTCTTTGCATAGAATATCTTTTTCCATCCTTTCATTTTCAACCTGGATTGAATTCACTGATCCAAAGGCACAGAGTAGATGGATGGATTTAAAAAACAAGAGGCAACCATATGCTGCCTGACAAGAGACTCGCTCCACCTTTAAGGATACACATTGTCTTAAATGAAGGGATGAATATCCCATGCAAGTGGAAACCAAAAACAGTGGGGAGTGCTATATATTTAGCAGACAAAATGGACTTTAAACTGATGAGAACAGATACTACACTTGCTCAGAGCCAAAAGGCTGAGAAGCGATAGACAAAATAAACTTGAAGCCAAAAATGTTAACAAGAGACAAAGACAGACATTATACAATGAATAAGGGTCAATTTATAAAGAAGATATAATAGCTCTAACTATACACATATCCAACTTCAGAGCACCTAAATATATTAAGCAAATATTAACAGATCTGAGGGGAGGAAAAGACAATTGAAAAATAATGGGGAACCTCAAAACCTCAATATTTTCAGCAATGAATAGATCATCCAGACAAGAAATCAACAAGGAAAAACTGAACTTTGAACATACTTTAGACTACATGGACCTAATGGCCATTTATAGAATATACCATCCCAACCAAACAGAAGCCGAATACACATTCTTCCCAAGTGGACAAGGAACATTATCCAGGATAGACTATGGGGTAAGATACTTCACAAAGTTAAGAAGACCAAAATCATACCAAGTATCCTTTCTGACCACAATGATACAAAACTAGAAACCAACAAGAAGAAAGCAGGGGAAATCTGCAAATGTGCAGAACTAAAACAACACACTCCTGAACAACCAGAGTCAAAGAAGAAAGCAAGCAGTGCCTGGTTGGCTCAGTCCCAAGAGTATGAGGCTCTTGATCTCAGGGTCATGAGTGTCAGCCCCCCATTGGGTGTATAGATTATTTAAAATGAATAAATAAATTAAAACCTAAAAAAAGAAGAAAATAGATTTCAAACAACCTAACTTTATTATCTCAAGCAAACCAAGCCCAAAGTTAGCAGAAGGACAGAAAGAATAAAGATCAGAATGGAAATAAAAGAAATAGAGACCAGAAGAACAATAAAAAGATCAGTGAAACTAAGAACTGGTTTGTCAAAAAAATAAAACAGGGGCACCTGGCTGGTTCAGTCAGTAGAGCATGTGACTAATGATCTTGGGGTTGTGAGTTCAATCCCTATTTTGGGTGTATAGATTACATATATAAACAAATAAACCTAAATATATATATATATATTCATATATATATTCATATATATATATATATAACTCTGTGTTTACCTTTTGAGAAACTTGCAAAGACAGAGAGAGAGAGGAAGAGAAAGAGCGAGTGAGAGAGAGAGACCTGGGTGGCACAGTTGGTTAAGCATCCAACTCTAGGTTTCAGCTCAGGTTGTGATCCCAGGATGGTGAGATTGAGCCCCGTATCAGGCTCCGAGATCAGTGTAGAGTTTGCTTGAGATTCTCTCTTGTCCCTCTGCCCCTCCCACTTGCGCTCTCTCTCTCAAAAAACAAATCTTTAAAATGTATATATATTTTTAAAAGATAAGACAAAACTGGCAAACCTTTAGCTACACTAAACCAGAAAAGAAGATTTCAATAAAATAATATTAGAAATGAAAGATGAGCCATTACAACTGACACTACAGAAATGCATGTGATCAAAAAGTACTGCTCTGAACAGTTACATTTCACCAAATTGGATACCTCGAAGAAACAGGTAAGTTTCTAGAAGCATACAACCTACCAAGGATGAATCAAAAGGAATAGAAAAAATGAGTAGGCACCAATGAGTTACACACTAATACACTGTAATGAACAGTGGACACTGGCCCAAATGTCCCTACTGTTGTGATCTTTAAGTCATTCCATGTGTTGCTCCTTCTCCCTTAAGGGGTCTGCCACTTCCCAGCAATAGGTCCTGGGCAAGTTTCTCAGGCTTATTGACCTCAACTATCTCATATATAGAATGGGAAACACATTGGTTGTAATGCTTACCCCACAAGTTCATCATGAGAATCAGATGATGTATGAAGCATCATACAAACTGTATAAACTTTATAAACTGTAGAGTTCTGTTCCCACATGACCTAAGAGAGTATAAAACAAGGGATGCCAGGAGGTGAAGCCAGGGAGGGAACTTGTAAGACAGAAATTACTGGTATGCAAGATGGTAGATGTGATTTTTGTTCTATATTCTGGTGAGAGAGGCTTTATAAAAGGACAAATTAATTAAGAGAGCAAAACTGGGATAAGTGATAGGAAAGAAAAGAATTAAGGGGAGGCCTGGATGCCTTTGCGTCCTCTGAAGGCTGGAGAGAGAAAAATGCTTGTTTGTTGCCCAGCAGACAGCAATTCCTGCAAGTGAGCTGGGGCAATTTTCGCCTGACCCAGACAGATTCAAATCTTGCCTCTGACATTAGACCTCAGTTTCCTCACCTGTAAAGTAAGCCTAAAGGTACCAACCTCAGAGTATTGCTGAGATGCTTAAATTCATTTTTTGTCATTCAAAAATATTTTTTAAAGATTTTAAACACTGAAAAAATATAATAACGTAATTTTAAAAAGATTTTATTTACTTGTTAAAGAGGGAGCAGAAGCAAGGGGAGTGGCAGGCAGAGGGAGAAGCAGGCACCTCGCTGAGTGGGGACCCAGACGTGGGGCTCGATCCCAGAACCCAAGTTGAAGGCAGATGCTTAACCGACTGAGCCACTGAGGCCTGGATGGCTCAGTTGGTTAGGCAACTGCTTTCGGCTCAGGTCATCCTGGAGACCCCGGATCGAGTCCCACATCAGGCTCCCTGGTCGGCAGGAGGCCTACTTCTCCCTCTCTCAGTCCCTCTGCTTGTGTTCCCTCTCTAACTGTGTTTCTCTCTGTCAAGTAAATAAATAAAATCTTTAAAAAAAAAAAAAGATGTGCTTGGTTGACAGTTTAGGTTATCAGTAAGGCTTCTGGTCAACAGGAAGTTGTTAGTGGGTTTTGGAGAGTCAAAGTTATACACAGATTTCCGACTGTGCAAGTGGGTCAGTGTTCCAACCCCTATGTTGTTCAAGATCTGCTGTACTGTACATTGGAAAGTTGCTGAGAGAGTAGATCTTAAAAATACCACCTACAAGAAAAGACAGCTGTGGGATGACGGCTGTTACCTAGCCTTACTATGCCAATCATCGCACAACTTTGTGCGCCTTAAACTTAGGCACTGTTCCGTGTCAATTATATGTTAATAAAGCCAGAAGAAGAAAAAGAAGAAGACAGACCTGATGACAACCCCCAAAGAAAATATACAGATGGCAAATTACATGAAGGGGAGGCTGGGGAGCTCAATTGGTTAAGCGTCTGCCTTTGGCTCGGGTGGCGATCCCAGGGTCCTGGGATTGAGCCCCACGTTGGGCTCCCTGCTCAGCGAAGAGTCTGATTCTCATCCTCCCACTGCCTCTCCCCAAGCCTGCTTGTGCTCTCTCGCTCTCTCTTCATCTCTCCCAATTAAGTAAAATCTTAAAAAAAAAAAAATTCAGGGATGAGAAAAAGATATGCCATGAAAACAAGAAAAAAAAGAACATAAAAAAATAACTAAGGAATACTCAGATGCTCTTAGAGAAGCAAGCGAGCATGAACAAAAGAATGAAAGGCAAGAAGGCGTGTGCCCTGAAAACCCAGCTTACACGGGTCATCAGGTGTACACAGGGGAGGTTCCAGTACCGATGACTCAACACCATCAGGGCTGGCCTGCTACACTGGGTGAGGCTAAATCATACTAAACTAACAATGTTCCCTGGCTATCTGTCCTGAGAAGGCTGTGCACCAGTCACCATTGTTCATTAGGGGTCAAGAGCGTGGACGAGAAGGCTCTTTCCTCAGGAAAATGTTTCAAACGCTCACTTTTATATCTGAGCAATTTTTTGGCAAGAGCTGGACTTGGGTGCCAGAAAGACAGAGAGGTAATCACCCCTGTACTTCACGTTACTTTAATACAGGCAACAAATAATCATCAGAGAAACCCACTGACCTCCAGATCTTTCCAATTTTGATAATCCTTCATTCAGCAAATAACCCAAAGGCACCTGAGACCAAGCTGTAAACAAGGGATCTTGGTCTGCCTTCTAGAGGAACTTCTCTCTCACATTCTGTCTTCTATGGAAGGTGCCTTTCAGACAGGAAGCTCAAGTTCTGGTCCAGTTCCTGTAGCTGACAGTAATGGACTGGGGGGGAGGGGGAGGGTACAGAGTGGAAAGCTCATCACAAGAAGATCTGAAGGCTGGGAAGTTTTGGAGAGTGGCAACAGAAATGAAAACATAGGAAGAGTAGGGCGAGATGAGGCAGGCTGAAATCAGAGACACCTTAATTCAAAACCACACGAAGAAGCCTGAAGTTTCAACCACAGACAAGATGTGGGAAGCCAGCAGAGCGTTTCGAAAGGAGAATGACTTATCTGCGATGAACTTTTTTTTTTAAGGTATCATTTCCAAGCAATCTCCATATCCAGTGTGGGGCTCAAACTCACAACCCTGAGACCAAGAGTATCATGCTGTACCGCCTGAGCCAGCCAGGGTCCCCTCTGATGTATTTTTTCTGATCTAGAACTATTTTAAATCTTTCCCTAACCCCTTCACAGTTGGCTTTTAATTTACAGAATCGATGATATATAGAATTTATCATTACTGATGAGAATGTGACTTAAGGGCTAAGTAATTTTTAACTAGTAAGACTCCACTATGCATAAATTGGACATTAACAAAATTAAAAACTTTTGTGATTCAAAGGAAATGATTTAAAAAGTGAAAAAGACAGGGCGCCTGGGTGGCTCAGTAGGTTAGAGCCTCTGCCTTTGGCTTAGGTCATGATCTCAGGGTCCTGGGATCGAAGCCTGTGTCGGGCTCTCTGCTCAGCAGGGAGCCTGTTTCCTCCTCTCTCTCTGCCTGCTGCTCTGCCTACTTGTGATCTCTCTCTGTGTCAAATAAATAAATAAAATCTTTAAAAAATAATAAAATAAAATAAAAAGTGAAAAAGACAACCCACAATATAGAGAAAATTTTTGAAAATTATGTATCTGCAAGGCGCCTGGGTGGCTCAGTCCTTAAGTGTCTGCCTTTGGCTCAGGTCCTAATCCCAGGGTCCTGGGATCGAGCCCCACATCAGGCTCCCTGCTCCACAGGAAGCCTGCCTCTCTCTCTCTCTCTCTCACTTCCCCTGCTTGTGTTCCCTCCCTTGCTGTGTTTCTCTCTGTCAAATAAATAAATCTTTAAAAATTGTGTACCTTACAAGAAACCTGCATCTAGAATATATAAAGAACTACTACAACTTAATTATAAAAAGACTTCAATTAAAAAAAAATCACAGTTCAAGCTAGTAAAGGATTATGATAACAAAGTGACCTGTAAATAAGAAAGACATTTCAAGTACAGACCCGGACTGGTAAAATATGCAATGTACAAGAGTGGGTAAGAGGATTGAAGAGGAGAATGAAGGGAAGTGGGAGGAGCTCTGTATGAAAGGCATCATTGCAAAGCAAACAAAACCCAATTTTTCTAAACGGGCAAACGATTTGAACAATCTCCTCAAAGACGATACAGATACCGACATCAAGCTCATGAAAAGGTCCAACATGGTTAGCCATCAGGAAAAGACAAATTAGAGAACCACAAGGAGATACCACTCCACAACCACTAGGAGGACTGAAAATCGAAAAGACCGGCGAAGACCGCAACCTTTGGCGAAAACCGGGAGCAAATCAGAGCCTTCACCCACCGCAGTGCGATCCTCAAGTAAACGGTGCAGACCCTTTGGAAAACATTCACGCAAGGAGGTGGTCAAATAGTGAAACAGTGTCATCGTGTGACCCAGCAATCCCGCTGCCGGTATACGCTCAACAGAAATGAAAACGTAAGAAAAAAAGAGAGAGAGAGAAATGAAAACCTATATCCAAACGTGCACACCTTCAGCAAGGCATCCCACCAGTGCCCTCCAGCCTCCTAGAGGGACGGAGGGAAGGCAGATGTTGCAAAAGAAAGGCTGTTCCCCAGAGCGAACCCTGCATCGTTTTCTGCAGAGAGACTGTGGCTAGCTTTGGAAGTATTAAAGAAGCTGAATCGTACAGTGCAGTACCAGGCATGGGGGGGGTGGGGAATAAACTAACACTGTTCACTTACCTCTAATTAATTAAACATGGACATCAATGGCAGTGCGTTCTAAGTGTTTGGGGGGGGGAGTAGGGTGAGTAAAAGTGCTTTGAGACTGAACTGGGCGCCCAATGGGCTTACTCTTCCAAATCAAATGATTACTAACATTAAAGTGGGCCCTATAGGGGCGCCTGGGTGGCTCAGTTGGTTAAGCGACTGCCTTCGGCTCAGGTCATGATCCCGGAGACCTGGGATTGAGCCCCACATCAGCCCCGCTTCTCCCTCTCTCACTCCTCCTGCTTGTGTTCCCTCTCTGGCTGTGTTTCTCTCTGTCAAATAAATAAAATCTTAAAAAAAAAAAAAAAAAAAAGTGGGCCTTATATATGCTAGGAGCTCTGCTGGGTACTTACTAGGCATCGTCACCTGAACTTCACCCCAGAACCCAGACACTCCATGAAATAGCCCTTTGGAAGTATTAAATAATAAAACCAGCAGTGATATAAAGACTGACTGGGAACGCTTAAACCCTTACAGTCATCTGAGTAGGCGGAGTGAGTAGTGACAGAGGAGGACAAAGTTCGGGGAAGAGTAAAATCATCAATCCCATGTTTATAAATCTTGATTCTCACTGCAGTACGTTGCTTCTTTCTGGAAAACAGGAGGCTGGAAAAGCAGTAAATGACTGATCCTGCTACAGATGAGATGCCTTATTTCTTTTAATTAAACTAGAATTTGTACGAAAGAAAAAATACTTTTCTTGAACAAGATAAAGAATGGCAAAGCACACAAAACCAAAAAGAAATCCACATTATCCTTGACACATCAGACCCTATGTACTGTTTTTGTGGTTGTTCTAAAGATTTTATTAATTTGAGAGAGAGTGCAAAAGACAGTGCAAGTTGGGGGATGCTGGGAGAGGGAGAGGCAGACTCCCCGCTGAGCAGGGAGCCTGACAGGACTCAGTCCTAGGACCTGGGATCATCACCTGAGGTGGAAGGCAGGTGCTTAACTGACTCAGCCAACCAGGCGTCCCACATCAGCTCCTATGTTGCAGACTTTGGACTTGGCAGTTGATAGCAATCTTCTGACTTTTTCCCTCCCTCCAAACCTGGATTGGCCTGTGCAGTCAGCCATCAGGGTCTCTCGCCCCCTCAGCAAAACCCAGTCTCCTTCCCACAGTCATGGGTTCCCCACACATGCTCCAGTACTATGATTTCAACCAGTGGCAAAATCTTATTTTTGCCATTAACAAAAAAAAGAGAAGAAAAATCTTTCTGGTATTTTGTTGAGGGGGTTGGGATGAGGACAGCTTTGGATTCCTAAACCCAAGCTCTGCTCTTTTTTGCGCATCCTGGGGACAAGGGGGACTTCACCTGGAACTAAGGAACAAAGCAGCAAATGGAAGGTGTGTTTCCCTTTGCCTTTAGAAAAGAAAGACCTCAGGGCACCTGGGTGTCTGCCTTCAGCTCAGGTCATGAACCCACAGTGTCAGGATGGAGGCCTGCTTCTCCCTCTCTCACTCCCCCTGCTTCTGTTTCTCCCTCCAGCTGTATTTCTCTCTGTCAAATAAATAAATAAATAAAATCTAGAAAGAAAAGAAAGAGAAAGAAAGGAGGAAGGAAGGAAGGAAAGAAAGGAGAAAGCAAGCAAGAAAGCAAGCAAGAAAGCAAGAAGGAAGGAAGGAAGGAAGGAAGGAAGGAAGGAAGGAAGGAAAGAAAGAAAGAAAGAAAGAAAGAAGAAAGAAGAAAGGAAGGAAGGAAGGAAGGAAGGAAGGAAGGAAGGAAGGAAGGAAGGAAGGAAGGAAGGAAAAGAAAAGAAAAGAAAAGAAAGAGAAAGACCTCAGTTTGTTCTGGGCCTGGCTCTGGGACTTCTGAGGTTCAGCCCAAGCCCCACCTTCCCGCCCAGGCATCAGCACCTCCTTACCCCCAGGGGCCCACACAATCCAGATCCTGTAGGGGATGGGGGTCTCCTATCACAGCGGGAAGTTGTGCAGGGGCTGGGGAGAAATGCTCACTAGGAGTCTGGGTGATCTGCAGAGGGCGCTTGGCTCCACCCGCAGTCCTTTCCCCTGACAGCGTTAAACGGGGAGGGGGCTGGGAATCTGTTTCACGAGTTCACTTTCGGTTTCCCAAAGACGCGAACAGGAAGAACTCGGAAGGAACAGCCCTGCGGGCTGCGGAGCACCTGAGGAGGGATAGAATAAGCTCCCCAGCCCTTTAACCTCTGGGGAAAGTCTAGCCGGCCTCAGAAGCGGAGGGAATTTATTCCGAGGGGCAGCCTGGAGTGGCAGAGATGGCACTCTTCCAGACACCGTCTGACACTCCTGCAGCCACGCTGTCCGCCTTCGTGGAGCAGAGCCTGCAGACCGATGGGGACTGGAAGGAGGAAGTGAAGGACGCCTGGCAGAGAATTGAGCGTTTCTTCCGGGAACGGTGCTTCCGCGATGAGCTGGTTCTAGACCAGGAAGTCAGGGTGCTGAAGGTGGTGAAGGTGAGCACTTGGCGACTTAAGATTGAGTTTGAATCCCAGCCCAAGTTACTTGGAGACCGTGTGACCTTGGGGGAAGGGTCATTTCGTCTCTGGACTCTCCCTTTTTAATCCAGATTTGTTGTAAGGACTGTAAATGATCCTACAAATCTGAGGGATGATGATGATCAGGATGAGGAGGATTATTTGGGATCCAGCTGATTGCCAGGGTGACAGGTGGAATATGAGTAACAGATCTCTGATAAAAATGTACTCTTTTGTTTCTTGTTTAAGAAAGTCTGTAAGGCACCTGGATGGCTCAGTTGGTGAAGCGTGGGACTCTTGATTTCTGTTCAGGTCTTGATCTCAGGGAGGGGAGATGGGGAGATAGAGCCCCTCTCGGGCAGCACTCTCAGCTTGGAGTCCTCCCTCTCCCTACCTCCCTGCCCCCACACCCCTGCTTGTGCTTTCTCTCGTACTCTCTCACTCTTGCTCTAAAATAAAATCTTAAGAAAAAAAAAAAAAAACCTACTGCTCCCTCCAAGTCATAATGTGTATTTTTCTCCTAAACTGGCACTATATCTACATAGTTATGTTAGCATCTACCTAGCATTTATGAGTACTTTATGGGTTAAACATTTTCAGGAGCTGCCCATGTAGTTCAACTTTTAACATACCACTCTAAATCAAAAGTGTCTTGATCATCTGTCTAGGTTTTGCTAATTTTGCTCGATGAGAGATATCTGTTAACCTAAAAAAAAAATTTAAAAGCCAGTTATTTTATAACAAAGAATGGCAACTCAGCACAGGCCCCCTGGGGCAAGACCACAGGCTTAGTAGATGCACAAAGGAAAGGAAGGAAGAGGAAGAATCAGGGGTTCTTTTGAAGGGAAGTCCATTCAAGTGATGAGACTTTCTCTTGGCTGAGTTGCCAGGGGAAGTTTCTTGGAAAAAAATTTAAGTAACAATAACAATAATAATAATAATAATAAAGAAAATGCAATGTATGTGGTTTCTTGTTGGGGCCTGCAATTGATGTTTCTCTCCTGTGTGCCATCCAGTCTGGCTCTGTAAGCCACGATCCTGTAAGTGGCCTTCCTACCACTCCCCCTCTGGCCTCAGACTCCGTTTTGTGAGGCTTCCCTTAATTTTCATGTATCTGATTACTTAAGTAAATCAAGCTTTACCTGGGATGGTAGTCTTAGGAGCTAAATAGACACTTAGGTAGTCAGGGCCAGGGTCCCCAACAAGAAAACCCCGGGCGGGGGCAGCGAAGACAAAACTGCATCAGCATCCTGTTGCATAGCTTAGACAAGACCACAAAAGCATCCTGTCTAGCAGCCTCCGTAGGAGTGACGCTTACAAAATATCCTGAAACAAAACAAGTAACCACAAAACATCAGTCACTGTCACAAGTTGAGACAGTTGGTCTCCAAATGGCAGCCCAAAGGACGGTCAACACGCGAGCAGTGACCTGATAGGTAGACGGGAGCAGTAACCAGATAGATAGACGGATGATGCGTGATCAAAGCCCTGATTGGCTCAGCTCTGCAGCGGATTCACACGCCGCCCACACTCAGGGTGTTCAGGATAGGCCTGCAGGACGGTTTATAAAAAACCCTGGGTTGGACCACCAAAACGGCCTCTGGGGTCCCCTCCCTCGCCGGGAGCTTTATTCTATCGCTCAATAAACGTGGTTTCGCTGCCCACCGCTCTTTGGTCTACCTCTTCGTTCTAACAAGCGTTAGGACCGAGAACCGCGGGCACGAAGGAGACCAAATTCTGTAGCACAATGGCTGCCAAAAGAAGGGCATGTAGCCTTGAAGAATCTTGAGGTTTTTTTCCTTGTTGTTTGTTTGATTTTTAGAGAGAACAGTAGGGCTCGACCCCATGACCCTGAGATCATGACTTGAGCCAAAATCAACTGTCAGTAGCCCAACTGATTAAGCCACCCAAGTGCCCCCAAAGAATGTTTAAAGAGTTGAAACCAAAGATTCAGACACATCATCAGCAGAGCCTGAGCTTCCAAATGGAATTTCAAGAAGTACAGGCTACAGTAGTTGCTTAAAAAGATACAAACTTTGTGCTTCTGGGCTCTGACTCTTCCACATACCTGAACTTCCTGGAGTGATCACGATGTGTGCAGAATCCGGGGCTCCCTGAGCATCATATGCTTTCACGACCAAACACCATAAAAGGAACGTTATGTTAAATTTATGCTATGGATTTGCAAATGCTATGTTTCCATTGGAGATCTGCCATTTATGTTACTTCAAATACCTGTGTCTTGAGGTTCCCATTCTCTTCTCTAGCGGAGACTTTGGAGAAGAAGAAAAAAATCACTTTCCCTTTCCTCTTGTTCTCTCAATGATCTTTATTTCTAGAAGCTTAAGTACTGCTGCAATCACTATGTCCTACTATTATGAGCAAGATCAAAAATGCCTAGAACAGGGCTCCTGGGTGGTTCAGTTGGTTGGGCGACTGCCTTCGGCTCAGGTCATGATCCTGGAGACCCGGGATCGAGTCCCGCATCGGGCTCCCTGCTCGGCGGGAAGCCTGCCTCTCCCTCTCTCACTCCCCCTGCTTGTGTTCCCTCTCTGGCTGTGTTTCTCTCTGTCAAATAAATAAAAAATCTTAAAAAATAAAAAAAAAAAATGCCTAGAACCAAATATTTAGGAGGTTAAACACCATATTCGGATAAACATTGCTAAACCAGAAATAGCAAAAAGGACACACATTTGTAATGAATGTTTCTGTTTCTATATGAGGAGGAAGGAAGAGATTACATTGTTCGTGGTACATATTTCAACAGTTTTTTTCTCTCTGCCTTTCTGGAACTTGTTAAGTGCTAGATTTACTAAGTTGCATCTAGTTTTCCTGATTTCATTTATGTCTACTGGGCTGAGAATGCTATAATTTTCTTCCTTTTTTTAAAAGATTTTATTTATTTGTTTGACAGGGAAACACAGCTGGAGAGAGAATACAAGCAGGGGGAGTGAGAGAGGGAGAAGCATGCTCCCAACCGAGCAGGGAGCCTGATGCGGGGCTCCATCCCGAGACTCCGTAATCATGACCTGAGCTGAAGGCAGACACTTAACGACTGAGCCACCCAGGTGCCCTAGAGAGTGCTTTAATTTTCTTGAGTTCAATGTACTGATTTCATTGGATTGCCTACCAATAGTGGCCTGGAGAGTCTTCTAGGACCAGAAGTAACTTTTGCAAAGACATCTGTGGCCTTGCCTGACCACTGCCACCCACTAACATCCATATGCTCCCTTTTTCTACTATTCTTTTTCCTTAGGTAAAGGAACCTGATTCCAAAATTAAGGTTGCATGGGAATCTGGGGTCAAAATTGCCTCATGATTTTTTTAAAATTACACTAGTAATTTCTTGTGCCAGCCAAGAGGAAGTAAGGTTCTTACAAACTCCCTCACAAATTAGAGCTGAAACGTTGGACAGACATAAAAAAGCAAATATTTGAGAACTCTGAACAGTAAAGAGTAAGCAGACAGATTGGGGACTGAAGACAGATGAGGGAGCAACCTATAACAAGGGTGATGATAGTGAAGCAAACTAGTAATACCCGGAACAACACGGATGGATGGCAAGTGCACCATGCTGTGGGCTCCTGGGTGGCTCAGCCAGTTGAGTATCGCACTCTTGATCTCAGCCCAGGTCCTGAACTCAGGGTTGTGAGTTCAAGTCTTGCATTGCATTCCACATTGGGTATGGAGCCTACTTAAAAAAAAAAAAATCACTGCTAAATGAAAACAAGCAGTTTCAAAAGTCACATACAGGGGACACTTGGGTGGCTCAGTCAGTTAAGGGTCTGCCTTTGACTCAGGTTATGATCTCAGGGCCCTGGGATCAAGCCCCACATTGGGCTCCCTGCTCAGCAGGGAGTCTGCTTCTCCCTCTCCATCTGTCCACACGCGCTCTCTCTCAAATAAATAAATAAAATTTTTTTTAAAAAAGGCGTGGGAGGAATAGGAGAGCTTAGTTTCATCTGGTCCCAGGAATTCAACTCGAAAGCTATCAAATCATTCTGAACACCTGTGAACTTAACCAGAGATCTAAAAAAAGAGGAGCAGCAACTCTACAGATAGAAAGAAAACCGACCACTTTCTGCAGGGTACGAGGTGTGAAAAAGTGAATCCGAGGCAATGTATGGGAAGATAAACCAAGGAAGTGAGGAGTCTCTATAAGCCAGCTACTGGAATTTAATAGAGCAGTGGAGCCCAAAATATTTTAGAAGTCTGCTCCAGTGAGGGACGTTGCTCGGCAGAACCCTTGCTGTGATCTCAGGTTCCTCGGGGTCACAGGAAGACCCGAGTGCCTGAGTGGGGCAGAGCTCCCAGACATCAGAGCAGGGAAGCCAGCTACAATCAGTGAGCCCAGGAGTGGGCTCTCAGCTCGAGGTTGCCATAAACCACGAACGATGTCATGATCAGGCAACCACTCCCCATGCCGGGGCCCAGCGAGTAGCAGAGCAGGTGAGAGACCCCCACTTCTTCCCCGGGGGAGGAGTAGCGTGGGAGCATGCTTCAGGAGCATGCTGCAGGAGTCTGCAGGGTTTGGAGACTGAAAACAGGGTTGTGTGTCTGAGATAGAAACCCTTGGTCACAGGCTGCGTGAGCGGAGAGCGCGGCCAGAAACCAGGGAGACAGGAGTGATTGACTGCTTTTCTCTGAGGGTACACTAAGGAGTGGGGCCCCAAGCTTTAGGCTCTGGGGCCAGAGACTGGGAGGCTGCCTTTTTAATTCTCATCCTCTAAAACTGCGCAGAAAGCCTTCAGGGAACAAAAGCCACATAGAGCAAACCAGGACAGATTATTAGCCTGGCCCCTGGCAAGGGTGGTGCAATTCTGCCTGGGGCAAAGACACTCGGGCCCTCCCCAGAAGATCAGCAAGAACATCCAGCCAAGACTAAGTATACAGATCAAAGAGAAGGGCAAAACTCCAGTACTAGGGAAATATAGCACATAGAATTCACAGCTTTTCCCCCATGATTCTTTAGTCTTTCAATTTTAATTTTTAAAATTTTTCTTCACTTTTTCAACTAATTTCTTATTTTATTGACTCCTTTAAAATCTTTTTTAATTTCCATTTTTATATGTACATTCTATCCTTTATCCTTTATTTATAAATCTTCTGTTTAATTTTATTTTGTATATATAAGTTTTTCTTTCTTTACAATTTAGGGATGTAGTTTCTTCTAAAAGACCAAAATACACCCAGAATCTAGGGTATGGCTCTGTTCTATTCATCTGCCTGATCATATTTTCTCTCTTCTTTTTTTTCCTTTTATTAAGTCTTTTTTAATTTTCATTTTATCCTTTCAATGTATTTAATTTTATACACACACACACACCTGTGTGTATATATATATATGTGTATATATATATATATATATTTATAAAATATGTTTTTCTTTCTTTAGAATTTTGAGATGTAGTTTCTTCAACAAACTGAACAAAATGCACTCTGGATATGTAGTGTATTGCTCTGGTTCACCTGTTTATATTCCTTTTTTGATTGTGTGTTTTCTTTTTTCTTTCTTTTCTTTTTCTTGTCTTTTAATTTTCATTTTTACAGTTGCATTATATTTAATTTAATTTAATTTTTTTATTTTTTTAAAGATTTTATTTATTTTTTTGACAGAGAGAAACACAGCCAGAGAGGGAACACAAGCAGGGGGAGTGAGAGGGGGAGAAGCAGGCTTCCTGCCGAGCAGGGAGCCCAATGTGGGACTCGATCCCGGGTCTCCGGGATCATGACCTGAGCCGAAGGCAGTTGCTTAACCAACTGAGCCACTCAGGTGCCCCTTGAACTTTATTTTTAAATTAAATAAAATGAAATAAATATATTTCATTTTATTTAATTTTATTTTTGTACATACATGTTTTTCTTTCTTTACAATTTTGGGATCTAGTTTTCTAACAGACCAAAATAACACAGGATTCAATGTATTGCTCTATTCTGTGTACCTGTCTGATTATATTCTTTTTTATTTTTCCAGTTTCAGTATTCTTCTAAGTTATTTAGTGTATATTTCTCTGGGGTCATTGTTTCCATTTTACTGTTTGGTTCTCTCATTCATCTCTTCTCTGAACAGAATGACAAGACAGAAAAACTCACCTCAAAAAAAGAGAACAAGAAACAGCACTGACTACCAGAGACCTAATCAGTATGGACATAAGTAAGATATTGGAACTAGAATCAGAATAATGATTATAAAGATACTAGCTGGGCTTGAAAAAAGCATAGAGGACACTAGAGAATCCCTTTCTGGAGAAATACAAGAACTAAAATCTAATGAAGTCAAAGTCAAAAAGGCTGTTAAGGAGATGTAATAAAAAAAATGGAGGCTCAAACTGCTAGGATAAATGAGGCTGAAGAGAGAATTAGTGATCTAGAAGACCAAATGATGGAGAATAAAGAAGCTGAGAAAAAGAGAAACAAACAACTACTGGACCACGAGGGGAGAATTCGAGAGATAAGTGATACCATAAGGCAAAACAATGTTAGATTAATTGGGATCCCAGAAGAAGAAGAAAAATGAGAGGGGCAGAGGGTATATTGGAGCAAATTATAGCAGAGAACTTCCCCAATTTGGGGAAGGAAACAGGCAACCACAACCAGGAGACATGAAAACCCCCCTCAAAATCAATAGAAATAGGTCAACGCCCTGACATATAATAGTGAAACTCACAAGTCTCAGAGACAGAGAAAACCCTGAAAGCAGCTTGGAAGAAGAGGTCTGTAACATATGATAGCAGAAATATTCCATTGGCAGCAGACCTAGCCCTAGAGAGCTGGCAGGCCAGAAAGGACTGGCATGATACATTCAGAGGGCAAGGTGAAAAAAAAAATACACAGCCAAGGATACTTTTTCCAGCTAGGATGTCATTCAAAAGGGAAGGAGAGATAAAAAAGCTTCCAAAATAAACAGAAACTGAAAGAATTTGTGATCATCAAACCAGTCCTACAAGAAATATTAAAAGGGATCCTTTAAGTGAAAAGGGAGCCCGAAAGTAACATAGACCAGAAAGAAACAGAGATAATCGGTGACTTTATAGGTAATACAATGGCACTAAATTCCTATCTTCCAATAGTTACTCTGAATGTAAATAGGCCAAATAACCCAATCAAAAAACACAGGGTATAAGATTGGATAAGAAAGTAAGACCCATTGATATGTTGCCTGCAACAGATTCATCTTATTTTTTTAAATTTTATTTATTTGACAGCATAAGCAGGGGGAGCAGCAGGCAGAAGTAGAGGGAGAAGCAGGCTCCCCAAAGAGCAGGGAGCCTGACCCAGGGCTTAATCCCAGGACCCTGGGATCATGACCTGAGCTGAAGGCAGACACTTAACCAACTGAACTACCCAGGGGCCCCAAGAGACTCAATATTTTAGACCCAAAGGCACTTCCAGATTTAAAGTGAGGAAGTGGAAAACCATTTATCATGCTCATGGACATCAAAAGAAAGCTGGGGTGGCAATCCTTATATCAGACGAATTAGATTTTAAACCAAAGACTACACAATAAGAAATGAGGAAGGACCCTATAACATAATTAAAGGGTCTACCCTGCAAAAGATCTAACAATTGTAAATATTTATGCCCCTAACCTAGGAGAAACCCACTACAGAAACCAATTCATAACAAAGCTAAAAAAAAACGCACTGATAATACAATAATAGTAGGGACTTTAACAACCCGCTCACTACAGTGGACAGATCATCTAAGCAGAAGATCAACAAGGAAACAAGGGCTTTGAATGACACACTGGACCAGATGGACTTCACAGATATAGTCAGAACATTCCACCCTAAAGCAACAGAATACACATCTTTCTGAAGTGCATATGTAACATTCTCCAGAATAGATCACATCCTGGGTCACAATTTCTACTTTTCTTGTTGAGATTCCTTTTGGCCAAATATTAGGAACATGCAGTTTTCTAGTTCATTCTCTGCAAGTGCATCAGCAGTAAGTGGAGGAAAAGACCAGGCAAGAGGAAGCTCATTTACAAATGAATCAAAGGCAGACAGGACTTTCCATCATCGTCAGTCCTCCTCTAAGGGGGAACTTCATCATCACCTTGTCCATGAATTTGGACGCTTGCCCATGACATCTAAATTCCTTTTCCAGCTTTATTCTTATCCAGGAGGAAAGATGTATGATGCACCTTTCAAGGCTACAACTGGGCCTCGATCTCTGAACACGTGTGCTACCAAAGTGTTGGGGTTCCTAGCATCCTTCATATGCACACATGCACACACACAATGGCTAAAAAATGTTTGTGCCTACATACACAAAATTTATGTACAAAATATAATGTTAAAGTATGTCTGCCTAGGCCATAGATGTCCAATAGAACTTACCTAGTATTGGAAATGTTCTAAACATGCGCTGCCCAACTCTCTGCGGGTGGCTGTTGAGCACTTGGATGGAAGCTAGTATGGCTGAAAGACTATATTTATAAACTTCATTTCATTCAAATGTAAATAGCGACATGTGGCTCTTGGCTGCCATATTGGACAGCACGGGTTTGGGCATCAGGTGTGTCTGGAATGATAGAGGAGAAGCTGGTGACTATGGGTGCCTCTGCAGAAGGAGCTTAGAGCCTGAGGTGTGCTGTTTTACATTTCATTTATATCCTTTGAATAGTTAATTGTGCACCTGATTTGTCTAAACCAATGAAGAGACATGGTCAGCCAAGCCCACCGTGTATGGAGGAGACCAAGGTCTCCTTTCAGCACCTATGCAAACAGCCTAACATAGGTGCCTCTGGCTTCACCCTGACTTCAAAGCTTTGGGCTCCAAAAGAAGTGAAGCTTCAACATTAATTTCCTCCCCAGGGTGGCTCCTCTGGGAAGGGGACGACATTGAACTACAGCTCCGATGTGGATTTGGTCTTGTTCTTGAGCTGCTTCTCCAGCTTCCAAGACCAGGCAGACCACCGTGGACTGATCATCAACTTCATCAAGGAGAGACTGACCCAGTACAGCAGAAGCCTGGCCTATAGCATCACCATGGTCCCGCGGAAAGACATGACCAGGGTTCCCCGCTCCCTGTCCTTCCAGGTCCAGCTCAGGAAGAACAGTGAAGCCATTGGAGTGGATGTTCTCCCAGCCTATGATGCTCTGAGTAAAGACAATGATGGTTTGGGGCCAGAGAAACTAGTAGGGACCCTTCACCAACCTGGCCTTGGGGGAGGTTTAGGAAAGTGGAAACCAGGGGAGAGAGAGTAGAGTTTGCTCTTATCTGAGGGGCTACAACTAGACCTGTATCTTGCAGTTCATTCGTTCCATAAACGTATTTGCTACCATGTCCCATGTTGGAGAGATAGGAGACTTATGGATTCCCACCCCGCCCAGGGAGGAGACTTCTCTGACCCTCTGGGAAACACCAGGACAAACAAGACTTCAAGGTCTTTGGAGTTAGGATTAGATTGGAATCATTTTTAAAAACAGGCCTCTTAATGTCTTTTAATATTAGCTTTAAGACTTACTAACTGTGATCTTGGGCAAGGTGTCTAACACCTCCAAGACTCAGTGTACCAACCTGTTAAATGGGGTGGTATCAGGTTGAACCACAGGAAGTGGACAAATATTTGGCCATGTTTGATCCACAAAAATGGCACTCCTTATGATTCCACTTAATTTTATGTACTTCATGGAGCTATTCTAAGGATTCCATGAACTTAGTTAGCCCAGTGCCTGATTCATGGTAAGTCTGGCCAGTGCGAGTTATTTAAAATCTCTGTGACTTTTGAGGGGGCTACCAAACCCGGTAGGCTTCCACCTGTTTTGATATAAAATGGGGGAAAGAATGCAGCAGTGAGGACTGCGCGAGATCATTTATGAGCCCTCTGTGCCTACCAGTTTTTTCCCGTCTACCTGTCCTCAAATGGTGGAATTTCTTAAACTAGGTCTTTCTCTCTCTCCCAGGAAATTTTTGCCGGGACTCTAAACCATCACCAGAAATCTATGAAGATTTAATAACCAGTGGTGCCCCCCCTGGGGAGTTCTCACCAAGCTTCACAGAGTTGCAGCGGCACTTTGTGAAAAGTCGCCCTGTTAAGCTGAAGAACCTTCTGCGGCTGGTGAAGCTCTGGTACCTGCAGGTGCGGGGCTCTGAGTGGGGCGGGGCTCGGAGCAGGGCGGGGCTCGGAGTGGGGCGGGGCTCGGAGCGGGGCGGGGCTCGGAGCGGGGCTGGGCGCCGGGCTGCGGGCT
>PITA01011458.1:30277-40435 GCA_004023965.1 Spilogale gracilis | reverse complement strand
TCCTTTTTAAATATATATAGAGAGAAAGTACCTGCTTGGTGTGGGGGAGAGAGAATCTTAAGCAGACTCCCAGACAAGGCTCCATCTCACAACCCTGAGATCATGACCTAAGATCAAGAGTCAGTGCTTAACCAACTGAACCAGCCAGGTGCCCCACCAATGTGATTTTCCACAGACTTCAGACCTCAGGCATTTCATATAACAGCAATGGGAAGAAAGCTACTGTTTATTGAGCATTAATTGTCTTCTGAGTGCTCTGCATATTTTTTCTCAGTCTTTCCAACAGCCCTGTAATGTAGGTATTATACATTAGCCCCATTTCAGGGATGAGAAAACTGAGGCCCAAAGGCTAAAATTGGGCAGAGATTTGAACACAAAGGCCTGACTGTGTACCTTTAATCAACAAGGCTAGTTTTTATAATAATAATTTATTTCATAATAATAATTTTCATGGTAATAATCATTTTGTCTGATTATTTGAATATTACATTGGGTGTGTGAAAAATTCAAGTAATGCAAAAAAAAGTATAAAAAGGAAGGCAAAATTCACATGAAATGCCTGAAATGACACTGAAAACATTTTTGGAGACTATGCCTTCATTCCTCTCTTTTGGTTCACAGCACTCATGCCCAGAGCTTACATAAGTGGGACCCTGTGATGCCTGCTCTTTCTGTAGTTCATCCTTTCCAAAAATGCATTTGTGTACTGACATTTGGAATTGTCAAATGTGGGGAGTTAACCTCTTAATGTATTTTGCATCTTTTTCCATTGGGTGTCTTGTTTTTTTCTTATCAGTTGTAAGAGCTTTTTGTAAATTATGTAGATATTTACTGGTATTTCTCACGTATTGCAGTGTTTTCACCGATAGATCACTCCTCTATGGACCTTAATTATAGTATCTCTGACAATACAATTATTTCTAATGTTTGAAATACATAAAGTTGCTGGGGACACCTGGATGGCTCAGTCTAGTTGAGGGGCAGAATCCTGATTTCAGCTCAGGTCATGGTCTTGGGTCCTGGGATCCAGCCCCAAGTCAGACTCCAGGCTCAGCGGGGAATCTGCTGGAGGATTCTCTCTCTCTTTCTCTCTCTCTCTCTCTCCCTCTGCCCTTCCCCATGCTCACACAATCTCTCTGTCTAAAATGAATAAATAAATCTTTTTTTTTAAAGATTTTATTTATTTGACAGAGAGAAACACAGCCAAAGGGGGAACACAAGCAGGGGGAGTGAGAGAGGGAGAAGCAAGCTTCCCGCCGAGCAGGGAGCCCGATGCGGGGCTCGATCCCGGGTCTCTGGCATCATGACCTGAGCCGAAGGCAGTCGCTTAGCCAACTGAGCCACCCAGGCGCCCTAAATAAATCTTTAAATAAAATACATGAAGAGGGGTCGCCTGGCTTGCTCAGTTGGAGGAGCATGTGGCTCTTGATCTTGGGGTCATGTATTTAAGCCCCATGTTGGTTGTAGAGGTTACTTAAACACACACACACACACACACACACACACACACACACACACAAAGTAGGTCTGACTTTTCTAGGTTGTGGGTTTTCTGTCTGGCCCACAGTGTGTAGGTGGTCTTTAATTTTCTTCTTCTGTTTCCCATATCCTTCCGCTCCATTTGTAAACAAGCAGGAGGAGCTTATTTTGGTATTTGGTACAACAGCGGGATCATCTTTATTTTCTTCTAGATGGTGAACAAATTGTGCCAGAATCATTCGTTGGATTATGTGTTTTTCCCATCTTCTGCCACCCTTGTCAGTCTTTGTTAAGTTTTTATATCTACTGGGAACTAGTTCTGGGTTATCCCTTCTGTTACTGTTGGCTATTATCTATTCTGATACCAAAAACATACTGTCTATAAGACATATCTGAGAAAACAAATCCCAAACTATTTTTCTTTCTAACAATTTTCTTGGATTTCCTAAGCATTTGTTTCTGTATTTGAATCTTAAGATCATTTTTCTCCCACTAAAAAGCTGGTGAGATTCATATTGTAATTGCAATAAATTTCTAAATGCATTTTTGAAGAACTAAAAATTTTACATGCTTACTTTTTTTCCATCTTTGCATTTGTTCTGATTTTTGTGTTATATTTTCAGTGTGTCTGTGTGCTTTTGTTTTCTTTAATTAGATCCTATATTCACTCTACTGCATTACTTCCCCCATTCCAACTCAAAAACATTGACTGATGAGGCCTAACATGTCCATGAGAGGCTTCAGTTTCGCCTCTCATGGAAATTTTGCTGGCCACAAGACATAGTCCACCTAGAGACAAGGATGTAATCTATCTAGAGATGCTGCTAGACCCATTTCAAATGTCATGTTCGTGCCACATAATCCAGAAGTAAAATGGAGTTGACAAAGTAGTTCTTTTCTCTATTATTTTTATTTATTTACTTTTAAGCAAGCTCTACACCTGATGGTGGGGAGGGGAGCTTGAACTCACAACCCTGAGATCAAGAGTCCCATGTTATGGGGCGCCTGGGTGGTTCAGTTGTTAAGTGTCTGCCCCAAGATTAAGCCCCACATTGGGCTCCCTGATCAGTGGGAAGCCTGCTTCTCCATCTCTCACTCCCCCTGCTTGTGTTCCCTCTCCCGCTGTGTTTCCCTGTCAAATAAATAAATCTTTAAAAAGAAAGAAAAAAAAAAAAAAAGAGTCCCATGTTCTATTCATTGAGCCAGCCAGGCATTCCCAAAGTTGACAAAGTATTACTGGGATCTAGAAACAGAGAGAACAGGTAATTCTCAATTCCCAGGGTAGCATCCTCATATTTATTTTCCCTCTCTCTCCCCCTTCCCCATTTCTCCCCAATCCTGTAGATATTGAAACCTAAATATCGAAATGCAGCATTGCCCCCAAAATATGCACTGGAGCTACTGACCATCTATGCCTGGGAAATAGGGACAGACGAAAGCGACAACTTCAACCTAGATGAAGGGTTTAGAACTGTGATGGAACTCCTCATCGGTTATGAAAACATCTGCATATACTGGACCAAGTACTATGATTTCCAAAATGAGACTGTCAGAATCTACATCAAACAGCGGTTGAAGGAATGCCGGTGAGTGTGTTGGCGGTATTACTTTCAGCTGCAAGGAACAGAAAACCCAACTCACACACTTTCATAAATAAGGGGAATTTGGGGGTGCCTGGGTGGCTCAGTCATTAAGCATCCGCCTTCGGCTCAGGTTATGATCCTGGAGTTCCGGGATCAAGCCCCACATCAAGCTCCCTGCTCAGCAGGAAGCTTCTCCCTCTCTCACTCCCCCTGCTTATTTTCCCTCTCTCGCTGTGTTTCTCTCTGTCAGATAAATAAAATATTCTTAATAAATAAATAAGGGGAATTTGTTGGCTTTTGTAATTGAGAAGCCCAAGGATAAATGAAGCTTCAAGTATGGTGTGATCCAGGTGTTTGCTATTTCACCAGGGTTGCAGTCTGTGAAATCGCTCAGCCCTGCCCTTCCCTGTGTTTTGCCTTTGAATTCAGGCTGACATGATTCCGTCAGTTCGTCTTCCCACCTGCACTCATCTCTTCCACTAGAAGAGAGAGAGCACCTTTGCCCTAGCATTCTAAGCAGATTCCCTGAGATTCTCTCCGACCAGGCCAACTGAGGTAACCTGTCTAACCGTGAACCAAGAGGTTCAGCTTGCAGGAAGGCCTCCTTACACAGAGGCGTGCACAGTCCTACAGACTTCAGTGACAGAGGCCAGAGTCCTAAGTTGCTAGAGATTCACTTCCCTTTCTCTTTCCCAGGCCAGTGATCCTGGACCCAGCTGATCCTACCAACAACCTGGGAAGTAAAAAGAGATGGGACCTGGTGGCCAGAGAAGCTGTTCGCTGCCTGCGGCAGGCCTGCCTCAGTACTGAGGCCCCCAGCCAGGGCTGGGACGTACAGGTACGATCACCCCCGTGCCTCAGGCATGGCTCGGTGCTGACCTCGCTTCAGCACCCTCTCCCCAGTGAATCCCCTCAACCTCTGGCCACAGCACCTGTAAGAAGCCAGGACAGGTAACACCCTCCCCCCATGAAGACATCCCAGCCAGCCAGGTGTGCAAGTCTTCCCTTTCTGCTCTAAGTTTCTGGGCCTCAGTTCTTTCATCTGTAAAATGGGCAGTTTCTGCCCTGCTCTGTAGCCATTGGAGTGAAATAATCAAAGATGTTATCACATACATACACCCTGTGGGGTAACATTTTCCCTAATAAGGGTTGTGAGAGCTCAACTTCTTGCCATCAAAGAAAAAGAGATTTAAGGGACACCTTGCTGGCTCAGTTGAAAAGTACGTGACTCTTGATCTCACGGTTGTGGGTTTGAGCCCCATGCTGGGTGTAGAGATTACTAAAAAAAAATTTTTAAATAAGCTTTATTTTTAAAAAGGGAGAGAGATTTAAAAGATGTACCCAGAGGGCGCCTGGGTGGCTCAGTTGGTTAAGCGACTGCCTTCGGCTCAGGTCATAATCCCAGAGACCCAGGATCGAGTCCCACATCAGGCTCCGTGCTCTGCAGGAAACCTGCTTCTCCCTCTCTCACTCCCCCTGCTTGTGTTCCCTCTCTGGCTGTGTTTCTCTCTGTCAAATAAATAAAATCTTTGGGGGGAAAAAAAAGATGTACCCAGAAATAGTAAGGAGCACCGGTCATCCTGGACTATAATCATGATCCAGTGGAGGAAAGTAACTTGTCTTTTATGACCACTGCACCACTACTTTTGCTATTCCAGGAACTATCCGTGATCACATGTCCCTGTGCCTCCATCTGTTAAAATGATTTAACCTAGAACAGCCCTAGGATGTACCTGTGTCAGTGCCAGTGTTATCCCCATGGGACAGATAGGGACTCTGACTAGTTCCACATAGAAGTGGCTATTTCAAGAACTGGGGGGGGGGACGCGGGGGGGACTATTGCCGGTTGTTATTGTGATCAGGGTGAGTGAGAAGGCGAGTCAGGTGAGTCAGGTGACTCAACGGTCCGATAAGCCTAAGATGACCAAATGCTCTGCCTGGAACAGTTCCAGTTTATACCTGTTGCCTGAGATAATTACCAACAGCACCTCTTCCTACTGTAAGTATCTTCATAGGCAATCAATTATATCATCAGTTGGTGGAAAGGGGGGGATCTGGAGACAACAGCTGTGACTGTGAGATACCCTTATGTGCTCCTCCTTCCCTTCTAGCCAGCACGGGATGTCCAGGTGACAGTGAAAAAGGCAGGAGAGGAGGCCTGGACATTCCCAGTGAACCCCTATAGTCCTATCTGGAAAATGAAAGCAGAGATCAAGAGGACATGGGGCATCCGTGGGCAGCAGCGTCTCTCCTTCCAGGAGCCGGGTGGGGACAGACAACTGCTCAGCAGCCAGAAGACGCTAGCATGTTATGGGATCTTCTCTAAGGTGAGCATCCGGGTACTGGAGACCTTCCCTCCCGAGATCCAGGTCTTTGTGAAGGACTCCAGCGGCCAGAGCATGCCTTACGCCATCCACCCTGAGGACTCCGTCCGTAACTTGAAAGAGAAGATTGAGGAAGCTAGAGGACTTTACGTGGAGAATCAGATCCTAAAGTTCCAGAACCGGACGCTTCGGAATCACCGCAGCCTCTCAGACCTGCAGATCGAAGACTGTGACACCATCATACTCATGAGGAGAACCTGAGTGAGGAAATGGCTAAGGTACAGGCAACGAGAGGTAGAGGTCCTCGGTGAGGCTCTGAGACGATTCCTGGCAGGCAGAAGCGCTAAGACAGAGTGAACAAGGGATAAGGGAACAGCCCTCCTGGCCTCGGATGGTCGATGGTCTGCAATATTTTTCTTTGGTGGCTACAGTGTATCATAGAAAATGACCAAACCTCAAAGAAGGCAGTCGTGAAGGGTGTTATCAATAGTGCGTGCTCGAGGCAAGATGGCACCAGAAACTCAGGGCCCTAAGTCTCCCAGTCGGTTGTCAATAGACGTGGCCTTCTTTGAGCCTTGAGCCTACAAGCTCTCAGTGGCAACCACATCGGAAGCCCTGTCACTCCAGAGAGCTTTTCTGTACCCTTGCTTAATAAAATTCTGTTGTTTTACTCACCCTCCTTTGTTGGCGAGATTCATTCTTCACCTCCGTGAGACAAGAACCTAGCTCCCCGATTCAAAGCCACAGGTCCCAGGACTGCCCACCATCAGGCTGCACATGATGTAGACTTCTTTGGCATGTTCCCTCACCACCCCTTACCACCCAGACCACTGTGATTTTCAGAAGCATAAATATGAATGTACCCTTCCCTGCATGAAGTCCTCCAATGGCTCTTGTTACCTATAATGTTTAAGTTCTTTGGCTAGGCATTCAAGGTCTTTGACAACTGAGCCCTTGCTTACTTCTCAGTCTCCCCTCATCACTCTCAAAACACACCAGATGTGCCTGAACTCCTGCAGCTCCAGAAGACCAAATTCCAGATCATGACACTGTGACCAGATCAACTCTCCATTTCCTTCATGTTTCCATCTGTCCAAACTCAAAGCTCTAAGTCATCATTCTCCAAGTATGGACCCCAGACCAGCAGAATCAGCACATCACCTAGGAACATCTTAGAAATGAAAAGTCTCAGCGACTATCCCAGATTGACCTGAGTCAGGTTCTCTGGGGGGGGGGGGGGTGTTCAGCCATCTGTATCTTAAGCCTTTCAATTCTGTGCATGCTCAAGTTTGAGAACCATTGCTAGAAGCCTCATACAGCCAACCGTGTCATTTCCTGCCCCTACACCCAATTCAGAATTCCATGACAACACTTGGGACCCTCGTTGTGTTCCATTTGCTGGATCATCGGTCTCCCTGGTTTAATAAGACTTGACAAGTGCCTCATTCCTGTGTCCCCATGGTCTAGAGTGCTATCTTCCTGGTACACATGGTCACCACCTGCTTGCTAAATAAACTAATGAACCAAAGAATGACTTTGAATTCTTCCCTCTTATCTTCCTGAGGGTCTCAGTCCAATGCTGTTTTGGAGACCACGTGGTTTGGGATGACCCCTGCTACGTCTCTTTCTTTGAAATTGCCCACTCACCCATTTGCACCCCACGACGTAGTGTAGACCATGCGGAGGTCCGACCCAATAGCTTCGCTCATCTGTCCAAACCTAATTGGACCGAGAGTGATCAGCTGACCTAGCTTAGACTCCATCCATTGGTTTTACTTAGCCTATCAGATTTTGAGTCCTGGGGGGGTGGGACCAAGTACAGCAGTTCCGGGTATAGTGAAATGAGAGTGAACGTCTAAGCCAAAATCCAGTAGGAACAGAACAGCCCCGGCTCTAGTCTAGTAGGAGTAGAAAGACTTGCTTCCGCACAGAGAATGGAGCCACGCACAGCAGGAAAGAATCCAAAGCGCTCACATAGCCCCAGGAAGAGACGCTGCAGCGTGCTGTTAGCCTGCCTGTTTTTTAAAAAATCAAATTCCCCCCCATCCTTCCATCAACCTAAATTGAATGAACACCTACTCATTGAGTGAATGTGAGTAGGTGAGGTACCTTTTTGCCCCCAAAGCCTTGACTAAGATCCTCTTCCGCGGCTCAATAAAATTATTTCTTTTTTCTATTCCTTAGTGAATGAGTAATTCCGTGCCTCTCCCTGGCATTGAAACCAAGAGTCTCTATTGACACGATGTCATCGGATTCCTGTCCTCACAGCTTCCCCGGGAAGTCAGGTGGAGGAGTACGAATAACACCCTGTCTCCCTTTTTACTGATGGGAAGACTGAGGTTTCTAGGTATCCTACATGGCACCCTTCTCAGTCTTTCCTGTCTCACTTAAGGACAATTCCATCCATCCAAATGTGGTCCTTAAGTCCAGTCTTTGTCTCACATCATATTCTATCCATTAGCAAAACCTGTTTATGCTCAAAATAGATGCAGAGAAATGATGTGATGTCTAGGATTCACACTTTAACTCAGGAGAGGAGATGTGGATGTGAGAAATCATCAGATACTGTTTTGTTGCAGGATCAAAGGGGTCTGTTTTTTTTTTAATATTTTATTTATTTAACAGAGAGAAACACAGCCAGAGAGGGAACACAAGCAGGGGGAGTGAGAGAGGGAGAAGCAGGCCTCCTGCCGAGCAGGGAGCCCGATGTGGGACTCCATCCCAGGTCTCCGGGATCATGACCGGAGCCGAAGGCAGTCGCTTAACCAACTGAGCCACCCTGGCGCCGCGAAGGGGTCTTTTTTAACCGAGTTTAAGAATGACTCTCACAGACAAAAAAGAGTGAAGAGTGAAGTTTATTAAGTGTAGGTGAGAGCAGAAAGGAAAGAAAAAGCTCTCTAGAGTGAGAGGGGTCCGGCACAGTTTCCACTGAGGGTTTTTAGGGCGGGTTGTTTATTGAAAACTTCACCAGGAAGCTTGTGGCCTTGAGATTCTTGGGCAGTCTTGATTTGAGCCAGGACCATTTGATAACACCCTTAATGACTTATTTCCTTGAGGTCTGGTCATTTTCCTCTGTTTACACTGTAGCCACCAAAGAAAATTACTCCCTAACATCCCACGGCCAGATGCTCTGGTCTCTTCCCTCATCTCTTGTTCACCCTGTCTTAGAGCTTCTACTTGCCAGGAATAGTTTCAGAACCTAGTCAGGGCTCCCCTATTCCTCCTTACCTATGTCTTAACCCTCCCCTTACTCAGTTTGATAATTGTGGAATCTGCACGATGGTCCACAGAGGTTCCTTTTGTTATAACACTTTTGTTTATTTTTGAAATTTTCCATAATAAAAAAATCAAATCAGGGGCGCCTGGGTGGCTCAGTCGGTTAGGTGTCTACCTTCAGCTGAGGTCATGATCCCAGGGTCCTGAGATCGAGTCCTGTGTTGGGCTCCCTGCTCAGCGGGGAGTCGGCTTCTCCTTCTCCCTCTGCCTCTCCCCCCAGCTCATGCTCAGTCTCTCTCTCTCTCTCTCTCTCTCTCTCTCTCACTCTGCTCTCTCTCTCTCAAATAAATATTTTAAAAAAATTAAATCATACAACTTCTCCCTACCTTCACTGCTACCATTCCCATCCAAGCTGCCAGATCTGTTGGGACTTTACTTTTTTTTAAGGTTTTGACTTATGTGAGAGAGAGTTAGAGAGAGCATGAGGAGGAGAGTAAGGGGAGAAGCAGAGGGAGAAGCCGACTCCCCCACTCAGCAGCGAGCCCGGCATGGGGCTGGATCCCAGAACTCTGAGATCATGACCTGAGCTGATGGCAGACACTTAATAGACTGAGCCACCCAGACACCGTCCTGTTGGGACTGTTGCAGTAGCTTCTTAACTGAGCTCCTGCTTCCCCTCTCAGCTTTACAGCCACCCTCTGCTTTTAATCTAAACTTCCCCCCAGTAGCCAGTGTGATCTCATTAAAATGAAAGTCAGTGAAATACTCCTCTGATTGAAACTCTCCAATAGCTCCCCATTTCAGAGTAAAAGTCAGTCTTAATTAATGGTCTTCAAGATCCTACACTATTTGCCCCCCAACCTTTTACCACTTAAACCTCATCTCCTCACACTCTCTCTTTAGTCATCCCATTCCAGTCATGCTGTTATTCCTCAAACCCACGAGGCACAGTGATGCCACAGGACCTTTGCACTTGCTGCTCCTTCTGCCATGAATTATCCTTTTCCCTCTGGCATACTCATGGATCACTTCACCTCCTTCATGTCTTTGCTCAAATACCTCCTTTTCAGGCTTTCCAACCACCTTCGTTGAGGCTGTACATCTAAACACACATGCAGACACACATATCATATATCTTAACCTCTTGCCCTTCTTTATTTTTTCTGCTTAGTACTTCTTACCATCTATTTACTATACTTTGACTTATTTATCCTATTTATGGTCTGTCTCCACCATCAGAATGTAAGCCTTCTGCAGGCAGGGATTTTTGTCTAGTCACTGCTGTCTCCCCAGCACCTGCCCGGCAACTACTCAATAAAGATTTGTTGAATGAATGAATGATGGCACTCCAATATTCAACCCCTACCCACCTGTCCAGGCACACCTCCCACCTCTCCTCCTTACCTTCTGTGCCAATGCGTATTTGACAACAGAATTCCCTGGCACACACGCGGATCATTCAGACTTCTACTTTGCCTGTGGTCTGCCCACCTCTTCCTCCTGGCCAGAGCTCCGATCTTTTTTTTTTTTTTTTTTTTTTTTTTTTTTTTTTTTTT